>JAQZBX010088598.1:0-12723 GCA_029593785.1 Cabassous unicinctus
CTCCCTGAGGGATTCCTGATTCCAATTCAAGTAGTAAGATAATAACTTTTATCACATGCTTGTTTTCTTGGGTTTTGCTTGCTCTCTCTGGGGGAACTTCAGTATTCTTTTCACACTGAAGTCATACTCAGTTTAACAGAAATAAATAAGAACCTTTTTTACTATTTAATTAAGCTGAGTTGCCCATGTATTTTGTATTTCTTTACATTATGCAGTGTACTCGTTACTACATGTGTCAATAATGTGAGAAACTTCACTGTCTATTTTGTTAGTGGAGTCAAAAAATTGAAGTTAAAAAGTCAATGTGAAGAAAGCTATAGTGGCTTTATTAGTCTTTAAATAATAAAAAGAATCCTAGAAACAAAGAGGAGTATTTTGAAACAATAAAAGGATCAAAATGAGGCAGCTATAAATGAACAAATACCAATAACAGGATTAAACATATGTGTGAAGCAAAAAACGACAGAACTGAATGGAAAAATAGACAAATCCAAAATTACAGATAAAGATTCCAATATTCCCCTCCAGTAACTGATAGAAAAAGTAGAGAGAATCTATTTTAATATAGAGTATACAGTTTCTGACCACAGTGGACTTAAATTAGAAATCAATGACAGAAAGAAATGTGGAAACCCCAAAACTATTTGTAAATTTAAAACACACTTCCAAATACCTCAAAGAAATCACAATGGAAATTGTTAAATATTCTGAAGTGAATGACTGTCAAAATACAACACATTAAACTGTTTTATATGGCTAAAACTGTGCTTAGAGGAAAATTCATAGTTTGAAAGTTTTACATCCATAAAGAAGAAAGGTTTAAAATCAATTAATTAGCTTCCACCTAAGAAGCTAGAAACCAGTTAGAAAAAGAAGAGAAATTTAAACCTAAAATATTGAGTTAGGAGGAAACATAAAAAGAACTATATAAATAAGTGAAATGGCAAAATATGTAAGAAATAAAAAAAGTAAATGAAACTAGTGAAATAATTTTATTGAAAAAAATCAATAAAATTGATAAAATTCTAGCTAGGCCAGTCAAGAAAAGAAGAAAACAAAATTACTAATCTTAGGAGTAAAAGAAGGGACATCACTATGGATCCTACATATACACTAAAAGTATAATAAAGTATTCTAAGATGGTTTCCAATGAACCTCACCTCCTGGTAGTTCTCCCCTTGAGTAACTTGTTTCTAACCAATAAATTCTGAAACTGTATAGGTAAGCTTGGAAATGGATTCATCTGTGCCAGGATATCAGAAGAAAACCAGCCTTGAGCAACACCTTGATTGCAGCCTTGGCATGGACCCCAAAGGAGCAGACTCAGCTAAGCCATGCCCTGATTTCTAACCACAGGAACTGTGAGAAAATAGTATGTGCTTGTGGTGGTTAGGATCATGTCTCAGCTGGGCCAGGTAATGGTGTCCAGTTGTTTGATCAAACAAGCACTGACCTAATTGTTCTTGTGAGGACATTTTGTGGACTTAACTCATCAGTAAGTTGATTGCAGCTATGGCTTATTACATTTACAATTAATTGAGGAGATTGCCTTCAGCAATGAGGGAAGAATTCATCCAATCAGTTGAAGGCTTTAAAAGGAGAAGTGATGATTTCAGCAATCAGAAAAGAGAATTTCCATCTCTACTTTAGCCAGCCAGTTTCTCTTGGAGAATTCATTGAAAACCGTCATTGGAGTTCTCAGCTTGCAACCCTAAGCAATTTGGACTAATTCATCTCCACAGTCACAGGAGAAAATTTTATGAAATCTCATAATATTTTCAGATATCTCCTGTCAGTTCTGTTTCCCCATAGAACCCTAACTAATACAGTGCTGTTTTAAACTGCTAAGTTTGTGATACTTTGTTATGCAACAGTAATTAGCTAATACATATGATAATATTATAAAAAAGTATATGCCAACAAATGCAAAAACTTATATGAAATGGACAAATTCCTTGAAAGACACATATTATCAAACCTTAATAAAAAAGAAGTGGAAAATCTGAACAGCCCATGTCAGTTAAAATTATTATTTTCTTAATAAGCAAATTTCTCACAAAGAAGTCTCCAGGCCTAAATTCTATGAAAATATGTGATGGCTTTGAGATATGTACCCCAGAAAAACATGTTTTTAGACTTAATCCATTCCTGTGGGTGTGAACCCATTGTAAATAAGACCTTTTGATGAGGTTACTTCAGTTAAGGTGTGGCCTAACTGAATCAGGATGGTTCTTGATCCTATTACTGGAGTCCTTTATAAGCAGAATGAAATTCAGACTCACAGGGAGAAAGCCACAGGGGGCAGCCAGAAATGGGAAGTCAGCTGAACCCATAAGAAAAAGAAGAAGCCAGGAGAGGCTGCCATGTAACAGAAAAGCCAAAGGATCACTGGCAACCAGACCCAGAATGCCACAGTTTTCTGGGAGAAAGCACCACCTTGATGGCACCTTGATTGTAGACTTGTCCTAGCCTCAAAGTCGTGAGCCAATAAATTCCCATTGTTTAAACCAACCCATTGCATGGTATTTGTTTTAGCAGTCAGGAAACTAAAACAACATGTACAGAAAAAAATAATACTAATCTTATACTATATCAGAAAATAGCAGAGGATAAAACATTAACCAACTCATTTTATGAGGCTGAAATTACCGTTACATGGAAACTTAAAAAAAAAAAAAAGAAAGGAAAGAAACTACAGACAAATATCCCTCATGAATATAGATGCAAAAATCCACAACAAAATGTTATCCAGTCAACTCAAACAGAATAGAAGAAGGATAATGCATCATAACAATGTCCTATGAATGCAAGGTTGGTACAATATCTAAAAATCATTCAGTGTAATCCACCAGGATGGTTGTTGTTTTAAAACTGCTACGTTTGGGGGTAATTTGTTACCTAGCAATAGAAAACTACAGCAAATATATCCATATAGTGAGCTATGACACTATCTCCAAGCATATCTAAACTTTGACCCTCTTGGTAAATTTCATGATGATGCCTCTAAGGAGCTGCCAAAGAAAGCAAGAGAAAGCCTGGTCTCCAGCAGTAAACAAATAAAGTTCCTTTTACTAAGACCTGCCAAGTGTGGCTGTTAGAGTGAAATAAAAAAATTGGGAGTGTAAAATGGTCCTCAGTTTATTTAAGAGAATGTTGATAGGCTAGAAATTGTTTTAAAATGTCTTTCTGAAGCTAAATAAACACCAATTTTCTGTTTATCTCTTTCCAGGTCTACATAACATGGCTGGTATGTATGAAGATGACATCACCTCATCATGCCAAACATAAACAAATTCTTTCTACCTGTCAGTGGGGAAAGACATTATTAATTATGAATTAAAACCTTTTAGCTATGCATTTCAGCTCTTACTTGGACAGGATGATTTTTTAAACAATTTTATTGAGGTACAATTTTATATAACATTTGTCCATTTCTTAAGTGTAGTGTTTTATGAATTGGGGAAAATGTATGCAGTCTTATAACCATCACCATAAGCAAAACAGTCTATTTCCATCACCCCAAAATGTTCCCTTATGCCCCTTTGCAGTCAATTCCCTTTTTACACCCTGATCATAAGCTTTCTGTCACAATAGATTTTCTCCTTGGACACAGAGATTTTCTCCTATGGTTTATTCCAAAAGATTTATGGTTTAGTGCTATTTAATAGGCCTAGGATGAAATTAGAGTTAATTACTGTGTATGGAGAGAGCTAAGGGTTGATGCTTATTTTTTATTTTTGCATACGAAAATCCAAATATTCCAGCACCATTTTTTGAAAAAGAACTATTATTTCCCCCATTGAATCACCTTGGCATTAAAAAAAAAGTCAATCAATTATGTGAGTGTGTCCATGTCTAGACTCTCCATTACCTATATGTCGATTCTCATGTCAATACCATACCTTCTTGATTACTGTTCTACTTTTCAAACATTAGCTCTTCTTTGAAAATTGGTTTTCGCTATTCTATGATTTTTGCATTTCCATATAAATGTGAGAAGCAGCTTGTTAATTCCTACACACACACCCAAAAGCCTGCTTGGAATTTGTTTGGAATTTCTTGAAATTATAATTTGTAGAGAATCGCCATTTTAAAAGTATTGAGTTTTCCAATTGGTAAACATTTTAGAAATCTCAGTTCTTCAAGGTTTTACAATTTTATTTCAATAATGTTTTATAGATTTTGGTGCACAGTTCTTACAAGGTTTTAAAATTATGATTAAATACAATGCTAAGTACTTCATGTGACTGTAAATGGCATATTTTAAAATTTCATTTTCCACTTTTGATTATTAATATATAGAAACAATTTATTTCATATATTGCTCTTGATTCCAGCAATATTGTTAAACTATAATTAGTTCTAGCAGCTTTTTTGGTAAATTCCTTTGGATTTCTAATATACAAGAACATGTCACCTGTGAATAAAGAAAATTGTAGTTCTTCATTTCCAATCTCTATGCCTTTTTTTCCTTGCCATCATGTATTAGCTAGGACTGCTAGTAAAAATGGAATATAAGTAGTGAGAATAGAAAGTCTTGTCTTTCTTCCTGACCTTTGGTAAAAAGCATTTTAGTCCTTTATCACTATGTACAATATAAACTCTAGCTTTTCCATAAATATTCTATGTCAGAATGAAGAAATTCCGTTTTCTCAGTTTGCTGGCAGTTTTTATCATGAATTGATGTTGAATGTTGTCAAGTGCTTTTTCTATTAAGATGATCTTAGGTGGGTTTTTTTCTAAAGAGTCCCCATCAGTTCCACTCAGTGAAACTATCCTCCCAAAATGTACTATTATTAGGACTTTTATCACTATAGTTTACTATACTTTTATAAAAAGTTTGTTTTAAAACAATTTATTGAAGTATATCATTCACATAGGAACATACATAAACTATAAGTGTTCAGTAAACATCGTGAACTTACAAAACAAACATGCATAACATCATACAGGGCTCCCACACATCATCCCCACTCCCCACCCCCACAAATACCCTGCCCTGTTGGGAAACATTTGTTAACAAATCATGAAAGAGCATCATCAAAGTATTACTACTAACTATAGTCCGTATCTTCCTCCCCTATACATTTTCTTTTTTAAGGATTTATTCATTTATTTATTTACTTTTATCCATTTTTACCCCTCCCCCCCCGTTTTTGCTGTTTCTGTGTCCATTCACTGGGCAACTCTCTGTGTCCATTTCCTGCCCTCTCTTCTCATCCTTCTCCTCCTGTCTTCACTGAGATTCCATCCTCGGAATCTCCGATGTGGGAGAGAGGCGTCCTACCACCTGCACCATCTTAGTTCCTGGTTTTTTGGCGCATCTTATCTTGGCTCTCTCTTATGTCAGTCTCCTGTTACATCATCATCTTGCTGCGTGGCTCATGGGGCTTGATGGCGCACCTGTGCAAGGGGTCTGGAGGCTCATCCTCTTTTGGGGCCTGGCATTGCACCCGCGCACAGGGCTTGACGGTGCACCGGCGGAAGGCGTCTGGTGGCCCACGCACCTTCTATATTTTTCTATTTTAATTTTTACCGGGATGTCCCAGGGATCAAACCCAGGTCCCGCCACATGGGAGATGGAAACCCAACCACCTGAGCCACATGTGTCCCCCTGGTATATCTCTTAAGGTTGATCAAAGATACCCAAAGTTATTGTCTTTTCCCATACAGGATGGTCATATAATAAATCAGGCTTATTTTATCACCAGCATTCTAAAAACCAGACCTAGGGAGAAAAACTAGGTCTGGGGACACATGCATGGTTTCTAATATAGCGAATGTTTAGCCTACCCTGATTATCACAAAATCAGATCAGCAAGAATATTCGCAAAAAGGTTTTTTTTATACTTAAAAAAATTTCATAAATAAAATCATCCAGTCTTTTGTGCCTGGCCTCATTTGCTCAATTATATGTGTATGAGAGTAATCTGTGTTGTTTCATGAGGCCGTGGTTCATTCTCTTTTACTATATGATTGCATAATTATTTATTTATCTTTTAGCTGTTAATGACCATTTGGATTGTTTCCACTTTCTGGCTGTTAAAAATAAAGCAGCTATGAACATTTTCATACATGTATTTGCTACACAGATGCTTAAAATTCTATAAATACATATATATCTAGGGTAAAATTTCTGGGTCATAGTTATGAATGTTTAATTAATAAGTACTTCCATTTATTTTCCCAAAGAGGTTTTACTAATTTATATTCCTCCAGAAACATGTGAGTACTAGTTGCTTTCCATGCTTATGGGTCCTTGACATTAAGAGTTTTATCAATTTTTAAAGTTTTGTTTTAATACATGTAGTCGAATCCCATTATAGTTTTAATTTACATCTCTCTGACACTTAATCAGCAATATGCTGGTAAATGTTTAACATTCCACTCTCCAAAAGCTGTGTGTGTGTATATATATCACACAAACTTACACATATTTGTTAATTGTTTATTTTAAATTTTACCAATGTAGAGGATATGTTGCACACAATTTACAAATAAAAAGAAGTTCATATTTATTATAATAAATTCTGCATAGTCAATTTATTCTCACAAAATGCTTTTGATGATTTTTATGGACTTCTTGCTTCTTTAGTCAACCTGTGGCTCTATTCCAACTATGGTTTGAAAAATGGAGTTGCATCCCAATCCACGAACTGTTTTTCAAATAAATTTGTTGTCATTAAAGCTGACATGTGATTCACTCAAACTTATCTCAGTGTCATACAAATTATTTTCATTAAATCAAATCCTCTTTTGGCTATCGATAATAGCTTTTTTTTTTTTTTTAGAGAAGTTGTGGGTTTACAAAACAATCATTCATAAAATACAGAATTCACACATAGCACCCTATTATTAACACCTTGCATTGGTGTGGTTATAACACACTTTTAAGTTTCATCAGAATTATTAACATTTTCTTCATCACTCTCTTAATTCTTGACAACCCAAAAAACAACAGATCAAGCCCTGATTTGTAGTATTTGCCAATTTCCATTGTGTCTATTCCCCCACGTACAATTTGGAGCTACCAAAGTGAAGACACTGTGTTGAGAACAGATGCTCAGTAGAGCAAACTTTCACAGTATTTTCACAATACAGATAAAATAGACAAAAATAACTGGGAGAACACAGGCAATAGTAAATATGGCAGATTGAGTTATGCACTTCAGAGAAAATACGTTCTTAATCTTAATCCCATTCATGTGGGTGCAAGCCCTCTATAAACAGGACCTTTTGAAGTTGTTATTTTTAGCTAACGTGTAGTCAACTGAAACAGGGTGGTTCTTAAGCCTATTATTGGAACCCTTATAAAGAGAAAGCTATGGGTAAAGGCCAGAAGCCGGAAGTCAATGGAAATGGAAAAGAAAGGATAGGCCATCTCAGTGAGTCAAGAAAGTCAAGCCAAGGATTTCCTGCCAGCCAGCCAGAACGCTACCCTACTGACCTTGGGAAGAAGCAAACCTTTGAGCCTCTGAAACTGTGAGCCAATAAATTCCTGTCCCTTAAGCCAAAACCAGTTTGTGCTATTTGTGATTGCAGTTTAACAAAACAGAAACAGTAGAATGCAAATAAAATAATTAGGAAGTGAACCTCAAGAAAGTTGTTGTAGTAAAATGTAGTAAAAAAGTTCATAAGTGATGTTTGAGTATTTATTACTATTGTTTATACTATAAGCTATTCAATTATGAGTTAATATACTTTAATTTTTAATAATGACTCTTTCTCAACCTACTCACAAAATTCCTGAAAATTTAACAATTGATTCTAGAGAGCCTGTACAAGCTGCTTCCTGCCACAATGCTCAGCCGAGTGATATTGAAAACCTTTTCATGTGCTTACAAGCTACCTGGATATCCTTTCTTGTGGAATACCTGTTCAAGTCTTAATTTGATTTTAAATGAAATTATTTATCTTCTTCTTTTTTACTTAATGAATCTTTATTTTTTATCTAAATGTCTTTGTCATTTTCTATATTGCAAGTACTCCCAATCTTTGCATTTTCTTTCTTTTTATGGTGTCTTTTGATAAACTCAAGTGGTTTTTGTTGTTGTTGTTTAAATGAACTATGATTTATCAGTCTTTTCCTTTATGGATAGTGCTTTCTGTATCCTAAAGAAATTTTGCCTTTCTCAAAGTGATCATGATAGTCTTCTATATTATATTCTAGAAGTTTTATTTCTTATTAAATCTAGATTTAACCACTTAGGTCTGTGGCACATTAAAAATTTGTTTTTGTTTATGGTATGTGGTAGACATTAAGGTTCTTTTTTTGCCCTATAGGCAAGTATTGTGTCCTGGCAGTATTCTAAATTTCAGAACATGGGGAAGACTGTTACAGTCTAGACAGAAGTTAAGTGGATAATCAGACTGGTTCAACAATCGTAACATTGGTTTGAATTTAGGGACTTAAAGCCAAATGTTGCATATTGATGTTGACTATGTAAATTTTCACGTGCCATTTAGATTTCTCCATTGATAAAGAGAGTATGTTTAAAAGAATCCTGGGATTGGGTTAAAAGTTGAATACAGTTTTGAAGAGCAATGTTTTTCGACGTATAAAATTATGTTAATGAAAAAGTGTAGCAAATGGATTAATGGTATGAAAATACTATTTTGAAAAAGGCTGAACCAAAATACTCTACAGGAGAGACTGTGTCTGAGCTAATATATTGTTCATAAAGATACTTCACCCGTGTCCACTAGATTTGGCTAATATGAATGTTTCTGCTGTGAAATGGAGAGGAGGACTAGCAAATTTTGCACTAAATGCATGTTTATGAAGTTTCTAAAGATCTTTTTGATATTTTCCATTGAATTCCAAAGTATTGTAATCTGAATGAATTATAGAAAGAAAACACTTTACAAAAACAAATACATAAAAGATAAGTGGTTCTCTATTACACATTAAATTTTGGTTAACTACAAGGTAAGGAAGTATAGTTTGCCATTATGTATACTATTTATAAACAAAGCTGAAAACCTTTTGGATCCTCCTGATTTTTAAGGTATGAGCTGTTCATAGATGATTTAGCATTCTAAATATAGATTTGCTAAAAAGGTTTTTATATACTATGCTCCCCTTCCAGGCTGTCTTTGTAGAATTTTCATTCTTTAATTTTATTACATCAAGAAACATAGAGACACGTTATAGCTAGGAATGCTACTTATTGTAGGTATCAGTTACAAGTAGCATGACTACAATATTAAAGATGTGAGAGTTGTCTAAGCCATAACAGTGTAAAGCTATAGAAAATAACCAGCTACATGTGAGACTATAGTGACATCAAAAATTTAACTTTTTAGAGTAATTCTTTAAAATTGTAGCTTTATTTAATATTATTTCCTATCAACAGTTCTTAATTTTATCCTATTATTGATTTAATACATCCAATCTGTAAGACGACAAATTACAATTTACTTCTTAAACATTTATTTTGAAGAAATTGAAATAACATAAATGGGAAGATTAAATATATAAGCAGCACATATAATATACCAAAAATCTCAGTGTTTAATGCCCTCAATTATACAGAATTTAATATAAAAAGAAAAAGTGAAAGAACACCAGATCAAGGGACTTACTCAGATACAAGCAAATTTCTGTATTCATTTATAGGTATAAAACATTGCATTGATCTCCTTACCTATTATATACCTATCACAGACCTAATGAGCTCAAGCATATCAATGATGTTTGTACATAATTTAAAATCTTTGTTTGAAAGCAACCAATCAGCAAACAATCACCAGAAGTTGTATACTTTATTTAATGGATTTCTTACACAAAAATACTCGTGAATTTTACAGATGCTGACTGGTGTTTTGGCATTTTCCCTTCAGGTTTACAGAATCACTTGTTGGCCTCACAAGGTGAACTGTGGAATGAATGTAAGGAATACTAAGGTAAAACATGAGAAGCACTACACAGAACAAATATTTTCTCCGAATGTATTACTTTGCAGCAACTTTTTTCTTAAATCCCTCTGGATACTCACAAGATTTGGGTTCTTCATTCTTGGGACCTCGGTCATCACCCCCACATCTCCCTTTACCTCACTTGGTTCAGCTTTCGTTCCTTTTTGCCAGCCCTGTTCTGTTTCCAGTTGTCCTCGTCATCCTTTTCTCTCCTTCCACTGTGTACTCTGGTAGCATGAGCTGGCTTAGATTGAAGGTAACTTCTTACAATATTCACTTTGCTGCAAATGATCTACCAATTACGTTAAGGGAAAGTTGAGTCTCTCCCGCCACATATACACTGTATTTGTCAAAACCTAAGCAAATGACACCTATTCTCTTATCATCCTCCCCACTACCCACTGGCCAATTCCTAGAGAAAAGTTGAAATCAAAGCTATCTTTCCTTTTACCAGTTACTTCAAGATCATTACCATTTCTTCAATTCAGAAGCAGCCTTGATGAGTTCAGCTCTCCTTCCTCTAGCCCTGCACTCACTCTGTGAAATGCTGCTGCAGAAAGTCCAGTGGCCGTGTGGGTGTGCTCCTCCAGCTGTCCCAGCACTGCGCTTCTCATCACCCAGGGTCTCCTACCGCAGACACTTGTCCCTTGCACTCCATATTTTCTCATTCTAATCAGATGGGATAATTTTTTACCTCACTCAGAGGCATTCTGCAACTCTCCTGTTTCATCTAAATCAAATGATTTTTCCTTCACTTTCCTACTTTTCCTCCAGTCTCAGAGAAAAAAATGAGTATTTCTTGTTTAAGCTAACCGTGCTACTTATGATTGCAACCGATTACCTCTTTTTCCTTCAAGAGTGTGTTCTTAAACGCTATCAAATTCTAGTTTTTTAAATTAATTCTTCTGTCTAAAAATATTCCCAAATTATCTCCTTATAAAAAATACTTTTTCTGTCCATGTCTTTCTGTAGATTCAAGAAGAACAATGTTGTTTAAAGACGCATTTGAATTCATTGCACTAGCACCCACTGTCTTCTTGGCCTTTTGAAATGCAGTTGCTATCTTTCTATTTCCTGTTAAAACTGCCCTCTCAATAGTCATTGGGACCACGTAATCACCAAATTCAACAGCTTCTTTTCTGTTTTCACTCTTCATTAGTTTTCTGTGCAGTTAACGTTTTTCAGCATGCTGGTGCTCTGCAATGTCTCATTCAGCCCCAATTTATTCATCCAATGATATTTTCTAAGACCCAAGGTATGCCTGGACCTATTCCAGGTGCTATGAATATACAGGAAACAAAACAGACCAAAAGCCTGCCCACAGGAAGCAGATGTTATGAAATAAGTAAGTTATATAGTATATTAGAAAGTGATAAGGGCAAGGTAGAAAAATAAAGCAGGGGAAGGGATAGAAAGTGAGGGGTAAATGTGTCTGTGGTTTACAATTTTAAATGGGGTGGTTAGGAAAAGCTTCATTGAATAAGTGCCCTTTGAGCAAAGACTTAAAGCAAGTGAAGAGTGAGCTGCATGGAAATCTAGGGGGAAGAGCCTTGCAAGTAGGGGGAAAGCCAGCCCCAAATCCAAAACAGGAACAAAGAAGAAAGTGTGGCTGGTGCAACGGGGAGAGAAGCGGACTATGAGGACAGGAAAGTAAAAAGGGGCATGTGGATCATTTATTAGAGATGGAAAACAAGTGCTGGCAGCAGGGCAGCACAGATATGGCTAACCTGGAGGGGACAATTCAATTCCCTTCTGAATGACAAGCCAAGGTTTAGTGGAAAGAGAGACTAGCATGTGCAAGTGTCCGCATATGTCTTGTTCAGGGAGCTACAAATTGTTTTAGGTACCTGGACCTAGACACCTTGTGAGGAAGAGAAGATAAGATGGGAAAGGAAGGAAGGGGCCAGACCTTGATGGGATATGAGGGATGTGAACACCAGAGTAAGACAGCTGAATTTCAGTCTCTGCAAATGAGGTGCCATCAACAGTCTGAGATAAAGATAGTGACAACGATGATATGGAGAAAGAGGACTGGACCAGATGCCAAGACTTTATTGGACCAGAGAATCCTGAGTTCTTGGGATTTTCTGAGCAACCTTACCTAGCCTTGCTACCCCACTTCACAATCATCACACATACTGGGTGGTTTGCTCATCAGTCACATGGTATATCTTGCTTACTCATTGATTCACCTACTTTCTTTTGTTGGTTTTAAGCTATTGTGTCTCATATCCTTTTATACTCTGTTTTGTGATTGCTGGGGCTGGAACTTGGCAAACTGCATTTCTACTTTGCCAACTGGTTCCTGTTAAGTTCTACCAATGGGGAAAGACTGGAAGGTTGAAGGAGAGAGAAGAGACATTCTCCTTCCTGTTTGCTTGTGGTTCCTGTCAATTTCAGCTCAGCAAGGATTCTTCACCCCACCCCTCCTCAACTCCAAGAACAGCTGTTGGTGCCAGAAGCAACTGGTTAGTTATAATATTAGGTTTCTTTGTTGCTATGTTTGTTTTACTTACATACCCAGAAAAGGCAGTTTCAGAGATATTGACACCAGCCACCCCGTGCACAACTATTCAGAGAGGTGGGTCCAAGCTCCATTGGTATTCCTCCTCAGAGCATCCCCTGAACAGTCCCTCTCCTTAGAGCTACTGTGGATAGCTCCCAACTCCATATGAATCCTCCCACAATCTTCTAGAGTCTAATAACTGATCTTTTCTCTTTTTTTCCACAGGTGATGGCTGCCCCTTGAAATTACTGTTGTTTGTGTCATTTTCTCTCTGTGTTTTCTTTTTCTTTTCTTCTTCT
>JAQZBX010088599.1:0-12732 GCA_029593785.1 Cabassous unicinctus
CATTTGCTTATGAGAGGTTTAAGTTGCAGCCGTGTGAGGGAGGACAGGAGAAGTTCCATCTGGGATCATTTTGCATGAAGAAAAGTCCTGTAGGAGAGGTTGAGGTGGGAAGAGAACGATGGTGAAGACCTCCTGGAGCATGGCACGGATGCCCAGGAATGCCAAAGCCAGGCAGGCATGTGGGCCCCACCACAGTTCTGATTTATTTTTAAAAAGGCAGGGCCCAGGGGAAGTGGATGTAGCTCAAGCAATTGAGCGCCTCCTTCCCATGTTCGAGGTCCTGGGTTCAATCCCCGGTACCTCCTTAAAAAAAAAAAAAGCAAGCGGAGCCGGTGTAGCTCAGTGGTTGAGCACCTGCTTCAATCTCCAGTACCAGGTTCAATCTCCGGTACCTCCTTAAAAAAAAAAAAACTCGCGAGGCAGAAATTATGGAATCAAGTTAGCCCGGAGCTCTACTGCCTCAGCTGTGGCTCGGCCAACCCCTGCCCCTCAGGGTCTCAGCCTGGGGAAGTCCAGCCCCCTGGGCTCTGTTGCTGGGATGTGGCGCAGGTGGTCATTGGGGGTGGGGTGGCAGAGAGGTGAGGACCACAGCCAGATTGCTGCTTTGCCCCAGGGGATCAGGTGGACACTCCTGTGTATTTTCCCATGTTCTCTCATGGTATGTGGCTGAGCCTCTCTTCCCATTTCTTCCTTGTTTCAGTTTTCTTGCATGTCAAAGGAACCCTGGCCGAGACGTTGAGTGGCTATAATCATAAAGCACGATTGATGACTTTGGCCCCATCTGTGCCAAGGCTGTGTTCAGATCCTCCCGGCTGCTACCATCTGTGAGAGCAGCAGCCTTTTGTGTCCTTTAAGGCAGAGGGCGGACTTGGGCTCCCCGCAGACCCATGAAACGTAAAATGCACAAAGCCCCGGGTCCAGCGGTAGAACCAGCTCTTCTTGCCTCGAGTGTATCAGCCAAGTGGAGTTTTCCAACCCTTTCTTCCATTTCATCTCTAACATATCCTTAAAAGGCAGGAAGAAATGGCCTGGACAGTGGCCGAAAGGTTAAGGCTTTTTAAATTTTGGAATAGCCAGCCTTTTGTTTTGTTTTGTTTTGTTTTTTTTCCTGCCCACCAGGGGCTTCTTCCTCTGGACTATCTTTTCCAGTTCTGTTTTTAATGAGATCGTGGTACACAAGGAGCAATTAATAAAGCCTTTCATTTTCACATCGACTGGGAAGCTTGGTATCTTTTCCCTGCGAAATGGTGACTGATCGAGCAGAACACGTGAAATCTGAATCAGTTGGTGGAAACATAAACACGTTTTTATTTAGTCATGAGTGTCATTTGGAATATAAATAGGGCCCTAAACGATTTCTGTTTTCCCTCCTGGAGGGCTTGAGTGTTATCTTAGGCTGTCATCTTTATGTTGTATTGGAAAAATCTGGGATTCTTTTTTTCCTTGGTCATTATTTACTTTCTGAAAATAATGTCGTTCTAAAGAATCCTTACTTTTTAATCTCAAGCCCAAACATGGTTTCTAGTGAGGAAAATATATTTAATACAGTTTGGTATTTTTAGTTCCAGAAAGGATTGGGAGGCGGGGAAGGGTGTAGCTCAGAGGAAAAGAAATGTTCTGTGGGGGAAGATACTCCGACTCCCGTTCTTTCTGCTCTTTAGAAACTTGCATTTCCTGCGAAAAATGTGTTCGAATTTGGGCCTTTTAAGGGTACTGCTTGGTCATGCTAAATTTTAGTTCATTGCTGGAAAATTCTGGGTGAGCTCATTGCATGAGGATTTGCATGTCTTACGAGATGATGTGGGGTAGGGGGTGGAGGAGCTTACCTCCTTCAAAAGGGCCAGCATCCTTACAGGGACATGGACTGACCTGTTCCTTTTTGGCTGGAAATGTGAAGGCCAGTCTCCTTTTGGAGGAATTATCAGGGAAGATGACTAGCCGCCCCTCCTCAGTCATGCCTTAGCTTCCTCTTAGACACGCTTTCCTTTTCTCCTATTCTAGTTTCCCTTGGCTTGGCCATCTGCAGATTTGGATAAGAGAGACTGATCACATCAACTCCTGGCCCATCACTCTAATTTGGATTCAGACTGGATCAGGAATTTCGTTTGGCATCCTTTTGTCCTTAAAAGAAAAATAGGGATGAGAGCAAGCTGCCTCCCAGAATCCTAATTTCAACAGGATCAGATTATTTCATCCTGACCTGTCCCCATCGATTTCTGTGTCCGGGTCTCCAAGAGGACTTCAGGGAAAAGCCTGATCATAGTGGGAGGTGGGAAGGAAGGTAGTAAGAGGTTTTCTCCGTATTGCTCTTAAGGTCGGGTCATATGTAGCCATGTGTCATTCACCTTAGGCCTGAAGGGTGGAGACAGCCGAGAAGTGGAGCAGTAGGAAGTGGTTTGTAACTGTCGAGTAGAAATTAGATCATGTTAAGAAAGACAGGAGACTGGTCGCTGCCTCATTGTCCCCTCCCTCATTTAGTATCCCACCCTTTCCAAGAGAAATTCTGAGAACCTGTCCTCTGGTATCAGGGTAATGGTCTCCCCAGAAGCCCCTGTAGCCCCAGGGAAGCTCTCTCAACAGCCTGTCCTTCTCTTGATTCCTCTCCTGCTGGCTACATGGTAGCACCACTCTTTCAGGCCAAGTCAAATCACATATAGCAGAAAATCCAAATAAGATGATTAAAAGATAGGCGTCTATTGCTCTCAAGCAAGAGAAGTTCAGGACTGATATGATAGCTCCATGCCCATCAAGCATCCTGAATTCCCTCTTTTTATTCCACCATCCTCAACACATGACCTCCAGCCTCAAAGCCACCCCCATGGCTCATCATGGCTGCTGGAGGTCCAGCCATCACATCCAAATTCCAGATAGGAAGAAGGAAGAGGAGAGAAGGGTACACAAGAGTTTATTTCCTACCTAAGTTGACTCCCTTTAAAGAGATTTCCTGGAAGCCTCACACAATAGTTTCTGCTTACATCTTATTGACCTCTTCCTGCAGGGCAGACTAGGAAATGTTGCCCTTTAGCTAGGCACATTGCAGCCTGGAATAAACTTGAGGTTCAGTTAAAAGAGGAGAGGGGATAATGGATATTTGGTAGGCAAATAGCAGCCTCTGTCACAGCCTAGCATATATGAAGTACCTCATTTGTGGACCTTTACATATTTTGCTAAGTATTCTAGTCATTTATATAATTATCTAACCTTCCTACCACATTCTAAGCTGCTTGGGAGCCTGGAGCTTATCCTCCTTCTTCTCTTTGTGTTATTTACAGCTGCCAACCAAGGGGGTATGCGTAGCGGGTTCTGTCAACCCCGGTAATATGCATGGTGGGTTCTGAGCTCATCTTTGTTGAATTCGTTCAGATTCAGGCCATGTCCTTGCCTCCATGGATCTGCAGTTATAAATAATTTCATGTTCAGAATTAAAGAAAAAAATTCTTCCCAGAAGAAATTTACATAATTATCAATTCAATATGTTATTAACTATAAAGGTGTTAATAATTATCAATAAAATTTGAACAAATAAGTCTAGGTTATAGAAATTAGCAGAGTTGGTACCTAGGAAGTTATCCTAATGATTCCAGATGTTAGAAACACAGAGGCCCGAGTTTCATTGCTAGTCAGTATCAGTAGAATGTTCTTAGAGAAATCTTTATGAAGGGTGTCCCTTTTCTTCTTCAGCCAGATCCAGCTCAGGGGCATTTATTGGACGTTGAGGGCACGTCTAGGCAGGGAGGTAGATGCTAGAGAATGTAGCACACCTTCTCGTGGGTGTAGTGGTGCCTGGATGTCCACTTTGAGCATCTTGCTGTCCCTCTCAGGGACCTGCAGCCACAGCTTGGGTGGATGCTTCCCAGCCTGGGGTGAGGGCAGTTTGGGCTCTTGAGTAGCTACTCATCTGAGTCCTCCACTGGTAAGCACAGGGCACAGCCTTCTGGCAGCAGGTCCTGCTCGTAGGCTGCTGCCAGCTGGTCCACCACGCAGTGCTCTACCTCATGCTTGATGGCGCTGGCGCCATAGTGCGCTCTGTAGCCATCAACTGACACGCCTGCCACCTTGTGGTCCCAAAGCAGCGTGATGGCAGGCTTCCTTGCTGTGGATGGTCCTCCCTTGTCCATTGCCAGCCGGCCCTCACTGAACAGCTGTAGCAGGATGCCGAGCACATCTGGATGGGCCTTGATTACCTTTTGGAAGAGCACCACGGCATTGGCGTGCTGCTTCAGTCTCGTGGTCAGCTGGCCACCCTCCTTGTGGCGGATGTAGCCTGGTGGAGACCCAATACGCCTGGCCACCTCGTGTTGCTCCTGGAACTCAGACATATCCAGCCTGAAAAAGCCCCTTTCGACATCTTTGGGCATATACTTAGCTGTCTGCTTGGCCAGCTCAGTTTTTCCTATTCCAGATGATCCCAAGAAGAGGAAGGCCAGAGGGTGTTCTTCATTGTGCCAGCCATTCTCCTTCCTCTAGCTCGCAGCACCCATTGTGGTGATGGAATTCCCATGGCCATTGATGGCCATCAGCTGCTGCTCTGGGGAGAAGAGCCGCCGTTCCTCGGCCTCACGCTTCTGATGCTTGGCCTCTGAAGTCTTTAGAGGGTGTGTGTCCCATTCATTCCTCTGTGTGGGGTTGGCTCCTGCCCCAAGCAGCTCCTTGACAGTGCCATTGAGTTGGCAAGGACGGCATAGTGCAGGGATGTGCAGCCCGCGGAGCCGGCGCAGTTAAAGTCAACCTCTCGGATGACCAGGACTTCCAGAGAATGGATTCCCTGTTCCCCAACGGTCTTGTAAATACTGCTGAACTCACCTTCAAGGTTTGGGTCAGCCCCAGCAGCTAGCAGGGTTTACACCACACTGTCCTTTCTGGTGGTGGCTGCACCCTGAGTGCATACCAGCCAAGTCTGTGTCTTGCATTGACATCTGCATCTACTGATAACAGCCTTCTGGCTTCTTGGACATTGTTGGCGTGAACTGGGGACCCCGTTCCAGCTGTCCTGTGTAGGGAGGGTTTCTTTGGGGGCTCAAGGGTATCCCTTTTTACTGTTTTGAGTTTGAGCTGGCAGTGTGGGAAGGTAGGAGATATCTGTCAGTACCCGATATTTGTAAAAGGGCAGGGAATCCTGCAAACCTAGTTATGGAAATTTATGTTCCACCGCAAGAAAAATAAGTGGATGGAAAAAAATCAGGGTAGCTGGAAGGAAGGGCTTTCCCTTTTGCTCTCCGGGGGAAGGAAACTCTGACTGTGTCGGACGTCTAGGTCGGGAAGTATCTTTGCTGAGTCCTTGCCATGTGATAGGCTGATTCACTTTGTCCGCTAAGTCTCGAGAGAGGTGATGTAACCAGGCACCGCAAATTCTCGGGAGAGGGAAAAATCATTGTTGGCCCAATCCTCTGGCAATGGAAGCTTTACAAAACTCTAGCCAAAAGCAGATGGGGGTTTACAGCTACATTTTATGATTCTGTTTTAAAGTGTTGGTCGAAGCATCTGCTGTTTCCTCTTCCTCATTTTCTCTTCTCTTCCCTTCTCCGCCTTTTTATTCCAGATGTGTTCCTATGAGCAGCCACTCTGCTCTCCCCAAACCAACTCAGGTCGGATCTTTGGAAATATATTAATGAGGAACTGTGGGGGCTGCCTGCCTCCAAATATTTATATTTTTGTGTTTTGAATCAGACTAATATGTGCTAAGAGTTTGGGTAGAAAGAGCATAGATTTCGATGTCAAGAAAGACATGGAGGTAAATTCCAGCTCCACCATTGCAGGCTGTGTGACCTTTGGCAAGTTGCTTAACTTCTCTGACTCTCCTGAATCTCACCTGTAAACCAAGGTTGATTCCTATTTCAAAGTGCTATTGGGAAGATCGAATGAAATAATGTAAGAAGGAAGACCTGGAGAGGTTGATGAAGGTCAGATTCTGTTGGGCTACATGGGCCCTGCTGAGAAGTTTGGATTTTAGTCTCTGGGAAGCAAGGTGGTGACATGATATGGTAGATGTTCTCAGAAGATCACACTGGCTCTTTGGAGATAGTGGATTATGAGCGTTGGGGCCTGAGAGTAGAGCAGGCACCCAGCTAGGGGTGAGGGCAGTGGCCAAGGTTAGTGTGGTCACAATGGAGGCAGAGGGAAGCAGAGGAAGATTCGTTGGAGCTAGAGAGAGTAGGGATAGTTAAAGCCTTAGATAAAAAAGGAAGGGAAAGAAAACAATCGGGGATGACTCCTTGTTTGGGGCTTGATCAAGTGTGTGATGGTCACAGAGCCTGAAGACTATGCACACGGATGATACCCACAAAGTGTTTGTCGGCTGGATTTGTGAGTACCTAGAGGACAGACAGGGTTGCACGTTGGTGATGGGCGATGAAGATAGCGGGACGAACCAAGCCCTGCTTCCACTCTTGCTGTGAAGCTCCTGGGCCCAACCATCCACCCCCATTGAGATGGTAGCTTCTAGAATCACAGTGGGCAGTGTTGAGCAAGGCCAGGAAGGTGACACAGTCTCCAGAAAGCTTTAGGGACCACTGGTGATGGTTACCACTTTAAATGATACTGGGTCCCTCCCTGAAGGTGCTTCAACAGAGTCAGAGCAAAGTGAAAGTTAACCAGGAGGTGGAGTCGGCATGGGCTCTGGAATCTGGGCGGTGTTCTCCAAAAGGCAGGTTCCAGACTCCAACCCCGGATTCCGGTTGAGCTGAACTGTGATGGGGGGAGGGGAGGGCACCTGGGAGTTTTGAAACTCTTTGGAAAACATTGTCCTGGAGGGCTTTCCGTGTCGCCCCTGCTCTGGTTCTTTTCCTTCCACTTCCTTAAAAAGAAACTCAGTTTGGTGGTCATGTTTCTTCTTCCCGTTCATAGTTCTGACTCTGGAGGCAATTAGAGGCAGGCTGCCTCCCCTCTGCAAGTGTATTCCTAAAATAATTATGATAGCAGCAAGCGAACGCCACAATGATGGCTTTGTACCCATGAAATTATTGTCATAGAGTGAGAGCCTAGATAAAAGTTGCTGGCAAATCTGCAGAGAGTATTTCAGAAGAAGAAAGGTCAGAATTTATAAGGTCTAAAAATAGCAGCTCGAGTGCAGCTGTGTTTAGCCTGTCAGGGAACCTGTTGAGTCGAGACAGGCAGAGGATTTTTATTTCTTTGGCCCTGAGGTCACTTGTCTTGTTTAAGAAGGGGCAGCAAACATTTCCAAATAGGGATTGGTTTTTAAGGGTAGGAAGATGGCTGAATATATATGGTATTTCTTGTTTTCTCTTCTCACTCTTTCTACCTCCTGCTCTACCCCAAACCTCCCCTTAAGTAAAGGAAGGAGAATTTTGGTTTTCTCAGTCAGTAAGGGACCGCTGCCCTGGTGGCAGAATTTCAGATGGCGTCGGCACGTTTGTTGGTGGCTGGTCTGAGGAGGTGGGCATGGCAGTCTAATGATTTGATCTCAAGTGGGTTCTGCCCAAACCCACTAAGTTGGAGAAATAAACTCATAGCTGAAGAAATAAAGGTGTTACTTCTCCAAGACAGATTGACTGTTATGTGGACCATCCTTGTCCAGCTTCTTGGCAGGGATGATGTCTTCCTTCTGTTCCACAACCCACAAAAATAATGTGTCTGTCCCACTCTTGGCCCAGGTAGTCCTCAGGCTTCTACTATCAATGCCATGGAATGTCAGCATTGCATGCACTTGGCAGTAGTAGGACTTCAGATCTCCTGCCCTTTCATGGTTACTGCAACCTTGGTTGAAATGAGTTGTATGTATGGTGGAGTGCCTGAAGGTTATGCTGTTTATTAATTTCCAAGGCCGTAGGTCAAAAACCGGTGCCCCACAAGCCAGATCTTGCTCACAGTCATGTTTTGCTTGCCCTGTATAGTGTTGGCCTTTACAATGGCCAATATTCAAAAATCGGAATTTTTAAAAATATTCAAAAATCGGATTTTTAAAAAAAAACTCTTGATTTCCGGATTTTCTTGGGGTACTCTAAGATTTGTCCTTGGTTTAGGCTTCTTCAGAGAGTGGAGTCCTTGGACTGTTCTGCCTAGGTCCCTATCCTCCCCAAAGTTACTTCCTCTGTGGTTCATGATGTGAAATAACCCACAGCTCTTTGTTGGAGGATCATAAGAAAAGAATTGTCTTAAGGATGAAATAAGCTGTTATATGTTGAGCAGTTAGAAAGCTCCTGCCATGTGGCAAGCACTCTATATGCATTAACTCTCTTATCATCATCATCATCATGGAGTTCAATATGCTTTCTGTAAGTTTTCTGTTGAAGACATTGTTCACTACAAAATCTAGTGTCCTTATGAGGTTCCCTGGTAGACATTTTTATCAGGAAATAGTTGTCCTTCTGAGATACTGGCTCATCTCTGCCTTACTTATACCATGAATCTTGCAACTGATCTTGTTTATATCTTTGCACTTGCTGCTGGGGAGCTCAGAGGCAACATTGAAATTTATGTGTAGCAGGAGAACATGACTTTATGGCATGCATTTACTTTTGTGACCCCTTAGTTTCATGTACCATCATTTTTCTGTTGCTCTGCTCTTCCTACTTGCTTGTTTTATCATGAGCATTTTTGTAAGCAGCCTTAGGCCGTGTTTGGAACAGAGTTAGGTATACATTTTAAATATATATCTCATCTATTCCTCTGAGTGAGGGTATTTTATTTTAGCACTGCTAAGAGGCTTCCACATCAGAACAGGGTTCGTGCCTAAACCTTGGGTCTTCTTACTGGACACCTCTACCTTTTAACTCCTACTCGGAGTTGGCCCTATTGATTGTGCTCATTCTTTCCTTTTAATATCTACACCTATAGCATCTATTACTGAATTGGGATAACTTATTTCCCTGGCTGGGATAATGTATCAGTCAGCTGTTGCTGCGTAACAAACCACCTCAAAACTCACTGGTACACAACAACAAACACTTATAATCATTCTCATAGGTTTGGGGTGGTGGCGGCGGGGTGACTGGACAGTTCTGCTTCAAGCTTTAGGTCTGTATGTCATCTGGGAAAGCTCCTTTCCATGTATCTCATCCTCCTAGGACCAGCGGGCTACTGGGCCAGGTTATCATGGCAGAAGTACAAGCAGGGAGAGCAGAAACATGTGCGACCTCTTGAGATGTAGACTCAGAACTGGCGCTAGCACTTCTTCCCGCATTCCATTGGCCAAAGCAAGTCATGTGGCCAAATCCAATATCAGGGAGGCAGGAAAACAGTTTGCCCCTAGTGGGAGGTACTGCAAAGTATGAATGCAAAAGGGCATGAATCCCAGGTGGGGGTGGGGAGTGGTTGATAAGCAAAATTTCAATCTACTACAGGCGGTATAATTTTTCTGAAGACTGTAAGGGTGGACGGGCTGGATTCTCCATTTCCCCTCTCCAGTTCTGTTCTCCACCATTATTCCCTACGCTTTGTGCCCTGGAAGACTGACCTTTGTCAGCCTTTCAACACCAGGCGTCCTTGCCCTCTAGCTTCCAGTTGGGTTCAGTCAATGGGTAGCCCCAGAAAAAGAGGGTGGAAGAGTGCCCGGCCACACAGCCGTCCATAGCCTCCGCCAGCGGCCCCCTCCTACAGCTACAGATGTCTGCGTTCCAGTAGCCAATCCCTCCCTTGCCCATTCCCGCCTGAGGTAGTAATAGCTCTCTGCTGTCCCTAACCATACTGTGCTTTACCTCAGGGGGCTCTCTTTCGCCTGCCCACTCTCTTGTAAAATGTCCCGTCATGAATCTCTCCCAGTTTCCCTGATTGCACGAACCCTCTGTTCCCGTCCAGGACCCTAATGGAGACAGTAGGTTCTCAATAAGCAGATGGTTGTTTAAGTACCAGGCCCCCCTGTTGGTCTTCCCCTCTGGGCTTTACACCACTAACTGGTCACTCCTTCCAGCTGGAAAATGCCACGGGGTTTTAGATCAGCGACGCTTGCCTCTGGCAGCGTAAATTCATTAAGGTGAATTTAGATAGGTAAGATCTTACTTTCCTTCTCTGAGATTGTCAGGGATCCTTTGAAGGGCAACATTTTCTCTCTAAATTGTAGGGAGTTTAGTTCCCGTATGCGATTTATGCCATTATCACTTGCCAAGATGTGAGCATGGAGAATGTTTGTAACTAAAGAAGTCTCAACCTAAGGAAACTATATATAAAGTTTATCTGTAATAATTGCCTTAATTAATTGGGTGTGGGGGGGCGGGGAAGTAGTTAACACTGTTGTGCCTGACTCAATAGAGCAGTGCATTCGTGTGTTTTCTTCTTAACAGGAAAAGGACCCCAAAATTTCAATCCCCTGAATGATTTTGTAAACCACCGTAGTATTTTCCAAAATCCTCTGATCAAAGATAATGTTTTGTTAAAAATTCAGATTCCCAGCAATTCAGATTCACTGGGTCTGTTTTCAGCAAGGATTTTGGGTGATTCTTATTAATCAAATATGGGAAATACTGGGCTTGGTTAATGATTCGTATGCATTTGTGGTCTATTGGCCAAGGAGATAGCCAATGATAATGATAATAGGGATGATGATGATGATGATAGTACACAAGAATATGTAACATTTAGAAAGCACTCTACAGTTTGCCAAGATTTTATATACATTGGCTGACATAACCACATCGGCCTTCTCGGGACTTGTTCTTGTCTAATATTTTATCACCAAGACTATTTTTACCAGGATTGAATGGAAAGAATGTTACCAAGAGGTTTTTGTTAAATATCCTAAGTGATAGCAGAAGCAAAGATACAGACATTGTCATATTGTAGACATGAAAGCTATAAGCAAATAGCCTCTAGCTCACCCTTTGAGAACCACTGCTTGGCTTCTTGATAAGATTCTTTCAACCCCACCCCATGCCTGTATCATTAAGTAGTGTTTCTAGAGCACTCCATAGAGGGCTTTCCTGCAGACAGACATGTCTAAGCTGTGGGAAGTCCCCTTGACTGCTTTCTTGAGAGGAGCATGCATTTCTCTCCTCCAAAAAGGACGTGCTGAAATTTTTCTTGCTGGTTCTCAAGTCTCCTTTTAAGAATGCCTTTTCAAGTTTTTGTAGCAATTCTGCAGAAACCCCGTGCCTAAGAAATTTATAATTACTCTGATACCAGATGACTTTGCAATCTTTGGTATAAAATGCATTGTGATTGTGCTCCAAGATTTTGGGGAGAATTTTTCAAACTTTCTTAATTCATGCATTCGGGGAACCATCATGTTACTTAATTTTGAGTTGCTGGATAGCCTGGGCTGACTGTCAACTTCTAGCTCCTTTGTTTATTGCTTCTGTGACCGTGGAGGAAAGAAATATCTTGTTCTCTCAGGGCATTGATGATTCTTTCTGTTGCCCACCCATGCTGTTTGTGACATTTAGCTTCCTCACTTCCTTTCCATGCCCAACCCTCACCCTTTTGCCTTTTGTAAAATCTGTGACAACGTTGAATGAATAATACATTGGCCAAGGGCTTGGAGCGGTAGGGAGCTGTGATACCCATGTTTTAGTGTTGGCACATTTCCCTCATCCATGGTGATACCTTGAGTTGAAGATGACTTATCAGCACCCCTGGTTTAGCATATATTGCATTGTGCATCTGGGAAAATAGTGTGAGATCTATATTTCTCATTCCACATTAAAATAACATGATGAAGATACGAGCCTCAATTAATTGAATTAATAATTCTGATATTAAAAATAGTCTCTGTATCCCCAGGCAGAGATGAGACCATGGTGGGTGTAGCAGATTGATATTATTTATGAATTTCAAAATGAAATATAGATTATGTTTGTAAACTGGTCAGTTCTTCTGGCGTGATAACCCTTTAATTGTATTAGATTCAGCTAAGACGTCTGATTAAATTATGTTAAAATTAGGGGTCTGATCCAACCATGTCATTAGAGTGTGACTCAGCATCGAGTCCCATACCCCTTGGGCTGATAAAACAGACTCTCACATGGAAGTAGACACACACAGAAGAAGAACACAGAGAAAGAGAGACAGCTCATTAGACATGGTAGTGGCCCCGGGAAGAGAGATGAGCCTGATAGTCTACACCTGACCTTGTGATGAGAACAGAGCAGCCGAGCCTGGAGAGAAATGAGCCCCGGGAAGAGAACTTTGTGCCAGCCTACAACTGAGATAGGAAGAAGCTGTGTCCACGGAGCCTTAAGAGGAAGGAGGAGGGCTGAACTCTCACAGAGATCGCCCGCCATCTTGCTTCAACATGTGGCCAATGACTTTGGGTGAGAAAGTACCTCTTATGGTACCTTGAGTTGGACTCTTTAGGGCCTTGTGACTGTAAGCTTCTACCCCAAATAAATACCCTTTATAAAAGCCAACAGAGTTCTGGTACTTTGCATCAGCACCCCTTTAGCTGACTAATAGAGTGGGCATTTGAGGCACTTGGGGCCATGAACTCTGAAACACGCATTCTCCAGAACTGAGCTTGCGACTGTTTGCACATGACCTTACAGCACATGCTTGAGGAGCATACACTTAAATCCAAGTCCTAACTCCAGTGATGACTTCCAAGCTTTTTGTTATTGTCCCTGAAAGACAAAAGGAGTTTTATGCCCTGGTGTTTGAGTTCAAGTCAAGGGCAAAGTTGGGTGAATTGTTATTGGATGTGGAGATTTACGAATGCTGGGTAGTTTGTAATATCTTTTAAAGAACCAAACCAAGAACCCACCCACCCACCTACCCTTCCACCCCCCCCATCTCCCCCTGCCCCCCCACCAGTCCATCTACCCACCCAGCATCTACCCATCCATCCAC
>JAQZBX010088600.1:0-12721 GCA_029593785.1 Cabassous unicinctus
TTAATAATAAATTTCTCCCCTCCATAAATACAAGAAATTTTATATGGACTGATTGGAAACAACAAAGCTTCAGACATAACGCTGTCCTCTAATGGTAGAACAACTGCCATTTTAAGGGAAAATGTTCTGCTCACATCCCTACAGAACATTCTGGGTTAATTATTTTTTCTATTTTTTACCCCACTATTGTTGCCCCTTTGAATTGATATCTTCTTTGCCCTTGCTGCAAAAATATTACAATATTACTATTAACTATTATCCATAACTTGCATTAGTTGTAATGTTCACATGAATCACCATATTCTTAACACTTTGTAAAACACTTTGTAGATCATTCTTATATTTATACTATTAACTAGTCATCACCACCATTGAAATCACTATCTTATACTTCCCTAGATTATGTTCTAGCTTCCTTTCAATTGACTAAGACTACATCTTTCAGCCACAATTCCTTTTATAAATCAGCAGTGTTAGTTATACTTGCTATAATGTGTTACCACCAACTCTATTCATTTCCACACTTTTACAATAAAACTTATTAAAAATTCTACATGCATTATGCATCAGTTCCCATTCTCAACCAACATTTTATCTCCTGGTAACCTGTAATCTAGAACTTATCTCTGTGAGCTTACTCTTCATATTTAGCTGATATTAGTGAGACCATACAATATTGGCCTTTTTAAAAAATAATATTTTATTTTTATTTTTTAAAAGATACTTAGATTACATAAATGTTACACAAAAATTACAGGGATTCCCATATGCCCCACTACCCACACCTCCCACAACCTCCCACATAAGCACCCTTCATTAGTGTGGCACATCACCTGCAATGGATATACACATCCTGGGGCTTTGCCATTAAGCATGGAACATAGTTCACATTGTAGACCACACTCTCTCCCACACAGTTCTGCATGTTATATGATGATGTAAAATGTCCTATATCTGCCATTGCAATGTCACTCAAGATAATTCCCCAGTCCCCAAAAAGACCCTTTATTACAACTGCTTTTCCCTCTCCCTGCCCCCAAAGCATCCTGTGGTCACTGGCTCTATGCTAATGTTGTAATTTCTGCCATTGCTTGAATCACAATATGTCTATAACAGAATACCAGTAAGTCCACTCTAGTTCATATCTCTTCCCGCAATCCTAAGGAGTCTGAGATGGTGATGTCCACTCCACCTCTAAGTGAGAGGAGGCTTATATGCCACAGATAAAATGGAAGGGATTATCCTGTTTGCAGCTGCAGACTTTCTCCATTCCCTGGGATGGCTGTTGTCCATCATCATCTCCCCACCAGGTGACTAGGGTGAGTCCATTAAGCTGTAGAGTAGGAGTTGCAGCTCCACTGAGATTCCAGGCCCAGGTGGCACATGGACAGCCCAAAGACTCCAGTCTCTGAAAGTGCACCTACAAACTCCAGCACGACATATAGGTTTGAATAGAAGGGACAGATGGATCATGTGCAGGGAGGACATATTTGAGTCCAACTCTGTCACTCTCAGGAGCACAGATTCCAAAAGTAGGGCCCACTGATAAGGCACCAAACTCTGGAGCTATCCACCCTGATATAGGACCTGGGTGTCTCCAGAGCCTCAGGAACCCCTCTATTTGGTGTGATATCCAAATTGGAAGCTTATGAGGTCCTACTGAGATGTGCATAACCATTACCACTGGGATGACCTCCCGACTCATTTTGAAGTCTCTTAGCCATATGAACTCATTTGTGTTTACCTTTCCCCCCTTTTCTTCAAGGTATTTTTCCAGTCTTATTGCCAATTGGCACTTGGTAGTAATCCCTCATTTCCAGGGAGGCTCATCCCCTGGAGTCATGTCCCACGCTGGGAGAAAAGTAATGCTTTCATATGCTGAGTTTCCCTTAGAAAGAGGCCACATTTGAGCAACAAGGAGGCTTTCAGGTGGCAACCCATAACAATAGGCTAAGTTTCAATTTCAAGAGCAAAGACTCATAAGGCTAGTATCAATAACAAGAGCCCATCAGTGGATCATCGCCCTTTGCCAGACACTGCCCGTGCACTTGGGAGACTGTTGCTTCTCCCTTGGAGAATGTGGCAGAACTCTCCAGGATGGGAACTCAGTATTCTCTCATTTATTGAGTGATTCTCCACCCACTGTGACAATGCCCCGTAAGTATTTGAACAATCTTATATACCTTTTTTGTATGTTCAGGTGCACTTCTTCCCATGCACGGCCCCCATCCCTGACACTCACCACCTACAATCCGCTCCCACCCCAGTTGTAACCATTCTGTGATCCAAAGATTCTTTAAAGATGAAGCCAATACAATAGCCAAATACAATTAATAGGAAAATGAAATAAGAATGATAAGTAGAAATGTAAGAGACAAAATACATGAAAACTTAAAAATAAAACTAAAAATAAAATAAAATTAAAGGATTGGGATAGTCAAAAAAGGGCAAAAATTAAAACAAAAATTTTTGACATTTTTCCTTTTATCACTGTAATATCTAGTGTCCAACCTTTACTGTTGCACCTTCCCCCTCTCATTCCCCAGTGTCTCACTACTTTTCTTTCAATTTTCAAAGAAGTTTTAGGTCACAGCAAAGACACCCACACAGAATACAAGAGACTCTCATACACCAAAACTCCTCCCCTATTCCTCACCCCATATTAAAACATTTTTGTATGTGGATGGTAGCATTTTTATAAATGATATAAAATATCAGTTAGTGAAACATACCTACTAACATTGTCAATGGTTCACAGTATGGTTTATATTTTAGACAGTATACTTTTATAAATTTTGATGATATTTACCATGTCCTGTGTCCATCACTCTAAGGTAATGAAAACATTTCCACTAACCACTAAATATCCTGCTTGATCTAATCTGTTCCTTCCTCCCTATCCCCCCAGTGCCCATGACTACCCCCTGGCTTCACTCATTGGATGACAAGATTGATAGTTACATGCAACAAGAGGTCTTGACAACTGGTTTGTCTTTCCCTAGTAGGAACTTGCCCTTGCTCTTAAGAGAAGCCCACCAGTCTATTTCTGAGCAAATTGGTCCTCCCAAAGATGGGAGACCATCTCCTTCCCACTCATTGTGTGGGTCTCCACCCACTGATATAACAGATTATGACAGGGGAACACTCACACACTCCCTAGAAGCCTGCTTCAGATTCACCCAGTTCCGAATACCCCTCCCAAACAACACCTTAAACCAGTGACACTTTCTTGTCATATTGCCATAAGAGGATTCCCACTGCTGTACTTTCAACCTTATACCCACAAATCCTGTGTTCACCTGGTCCCTCTCCTGTCTCTTCTCCCAGAATCTTGGGTATTCTAACCCACTGTTTCTAATCTACCCACCTGTCAACCCTGCACCACCAAACCCAGTAATATCACTACCCACCCGTCCAATCCCTTCAATATACAACTACACTGTATCACTTTACCATAGAACACATCCGTATGGGTGATCACTCAGAACTTTCTGTTCTCTTTCTCTTTCTTGTAAACCTATCTTTCAGACAATAGTTCTTGGAGACTGCTCAATTTCCTTAATTCCTATCAGTGAGGTCAGGTGCTGTTTAGACTTCAATGCCTGGCTTGCTTCACTCAACAAAAAGTCTTCAAGATTCATCCTTGTTATCCTGTGTGTTAGCACTTTATTCCTTTTTACAGCTGAGTAATAGTCCATAGCATGTATCTATCACTGTTTGTTTATCTATTCATCTGTTGATGGACACCTGGGTTGATTCCAACTTTTGGCAATAGTGAACAATGCCGCTATGAACATTGGTGTGCATATATCTGTTCATGTCTTTGCTTTCAATTCTTCTGGATATATATCCAGCAGTGGAATCGCTGGTTTATATGAAAGATCTATAGTTAGTTTTTTATGAACCTCCAAAACTGCCCTCCACAGTGACTGGACCATTCCACCATCCCACCAGCAGTGGATGAGGGTTCCCATTCCTCAGCATTCTCTCCAACACTTATAGTCTGCTGTTTTTTTTGCTGGCCACCATTCTAATGGGTGGAAGATGGTATTTCATTGTAGTTTTGATGTGCATTTCCCTAATAGCTAGTGATGTCAAGCATTTTTTCATGTGCTTTTTAGCCATTTGTATTTCTTCCTTGGAGAAGTGTGTTTTCAGGTCACTTGCCCATTTTTAAATGGGTTGTTTGTCTTTATTTTTGAGGTGTAGGATTTCTTTATATATACATGATATTTTCTCCTATCAAATATATGCTTGGCAAATATTTTCTCCCATTGGGTAGGCTGCCTTTTTATTTTCTTTATAGCATCCTTTGAGGTGCAAAAGTTTTTAATTTTGAGGAGATCCCATTTATCTATTTTTTCTTTTGCTACTCGTGATTTGGGTGTGAAGTTCTGAAACCATTTCCTATTACAAGGTCCTGTAAATGTTTCCCTACATTATCTTCCAAGGTCGTTATGGTCTTGGCTCTTATATTTAGATCTTTGTTCCATCTTGAGTTGATTTTTGTATAAGGTGTGAGATGGTGTTCCTCTCTCATTCTTTTGGATATGGATATCCAGTTCTCCAAGCAGGACTTGTTGAAGTGGCCATTCTCTCCCAACTGAGTAGCTTTGGTGACCTTGTCGAATATCAGATTACTGTATATTTCAAGGATTTATATCAGAATTCTCAGTTTGGTTCCATTGGTCAGTATATCTATCCTTGTGCCAATACCATACACTTCTGACCACTGTAGCTTTGTGGTATGTTTTAAAGTCAGGTAGTGTGATACCTCCAACTTCATTTTTCTCTTTCAATATGTCTTTGGAAATATGGGGCCTCTTACCCTTCCAAATAAATTTTGTAGCTAGCTTTTCCAATTCCTTAAAAAATACAATGTTGATTTTTATTGGGATTGCATTAAATCTGTAGATTAGTTTGGGTAGGATAGAAATCTTGATGATGTTTAGTCTTCCTATCCATAAACAGGGTATATTCTTCCATTTATTTAAGTCTTCTTTGATTTCCTTTAACAGTGTTGTGTAGTTTTCTGTATATAAGTCCTTTACATCTTTAGTTAAATTTATTCCTAGGTATAGATTCTTTTAGTGATTAATTGAAATGGTATTTTTTTTTCTTGATTTCCTCCTCAGATTGCTCTTTATTGGTCTACAAAAATGGTAATCATTTTTGAGCTTTGAACTTAAATCCTGCAATGTTACTGAACTCCTTTATAAGTTCTAGAAGCTTTGTTGTAGATTTCTCAGGGCTGTCTAAGAATAGGAGCATGTCATCTGTAAATAATGACATTTTTACTTCTTCTTCTCAAATTTGGATGCCTTTGATATCTTTTTCTAGCCTCAGTGCTCAAGCCAGTACTTCTAAGGTAATGTTAAAAAGGAGTGGTGATAGTGGGTGTCCTTTTCTTGGTCCCAATCTCAGAAGGAAGGCTTTTAGTATTTCACCATTGAAGATGATGCTAGCTTTGTGTTTTTCATATTTACCCTGTATCATGCTCAGAATGTTTCCTTCTATTCCTTTCTTGTGCAGTGTTTTTATCAGGAAAGTGTGCTGAGTTTTGTCAAATGATTTTTCTGCATCTATAGAGATGATCATGTGATTTTTTTTCTTTCAATCTGTTTTTGTGGTGTATTACATTGATTACTTTTCTTTTGTTGAATATTCATGATGAAACCCACTTGGTCATGATGTATAATTCTTTTGATATATTGATAAATGCGATTAACAAGTATTTTGTTGAGGATTTTAGTGTCTGAATTCCTTAGAGAAATTTGGTCTGTATCTTTCCTTTCTTGTGGTATCTTGGTTTGGCTTTGTTATTAAGGTAATGTTGGCATCCTAGAATGAGTTAGGCAATTTTCCTTCTTCCATTTTTGGAAGAGCTTATGCAGGATTGGTGTTAGTTCTTTCTAGAGTGTTTGGTAGAATTCAGCTGGGAAGCTGTCTGGTCCTGGGCTCTTCTTAGTTGTGAGGTTTTTGATGACTGAGTTTATCTCTTTACTTGTAATTGGACTGTTGAGTTCATCAATTTCTTCTTTCATTAATATAGACTGCTTGTGAGTTTCTAGGAATTTGTTCATTTCCTCTAAATTATCATTCTTGTTGGCATATAATTTTTCAAAGTATCCTCTTATGATACTATTTATTTCTGTGGGGTCAGTAGTGATATCCCCTTCCTCATTCCTTATTTTGTGTATTTGCATCACTCTCTCTTTTTCTTTGTTATTCTGGGTAATGGTTTGCCAATTTTATTGATATTCCTGAAGATCCAGCTTTTGGTTTTGTTTATTTTTTTCTAGTGCTTTCTTATTTTCTATTTCACTTAGTTCTGCTCTAACCTTTGTTATTTCCTTCTTTCTACTTCTTCGGGCTTTGTTTTTCATTGTTTTTCCAGTTCCTCCAGGTATGCAGTTAGGTCTTCAATTTTAGCTCTTTCTTTTTTTTTTAATATATTCATTTATGGCTATGAAGTTCCCTCTCAGTACAGCTTTGGCTGCATCCCATAGGTTTTGATATGTTGTGCTGTCATTTTCATTCATTTCAAGGTAGTTTACTGATTTCTTTTGAAATTTCCTCCTTAAACAACTGTTTGTATAAGAGTGAGTTGTTTAACTTCCAAATCTTTGTGCCTATTCTGGTTCTCTGGCCTTAGTGATTTCCAATTTCATTCCATTGTGGTCTGAGAAATTACTTGATAAAATCTCAATCTTTCTGAATTCATTGAGACTTGTTGTGTGACCTAGCATGTGGTCTGTCTTGGAGTATGATCCATGTGCACTTGAGAAGAATGTATATCCCACTGTATTTTGGTGTAGCATTCTGTATATGTCTATTAGGTCCAGGTCCTCTAATGTATTATTGAGAGTCTTTGTTTCTTTATCGATTCTCTGTCTAAATGTTCTGTCTAATGGTAATAATGGTGTATTAAAATCCCCCACTATAATTGTAGAGGCATTTATATCTCCACTTTGTTTTTCCAGTGTTTGCCTCATGTAATTTGAGGTGCCCTGATTAGGTGCATAAATGTTTATGATTGTTCTCTCTTCTTGAAAGATTACCCCTTTTAGTAATATTTGTCCTTTTGTGTCTGGCTTATTTCACTCAATATAATATCCTCAAGGTTCGTCCATGTTATCATGCACATCCAGGTTTCATTTCATTAAGAAGAAATGAAATCGGGGATCTTAATTTTTTTAATTAACTAGGAAATAACTTTTTAAGTCAAGATATTAAATATATTTGTTCATAAGCCACTATGTGATTCTGTTTGTTCTTTCAAGTTGAAATGGCATTTCTCTTCTTGATCTGACTTGTAAATATTTGACCCTGGATTAGATAGAAGTGGAATACAAATATTGATCTTAAATATTCTCTTCTTATTTGTCTCTGTTACTGTGCTCAAAAATGTGATCTCCACGTTCTTAAACGTTTTGTACAGCTATTTTTCCATTTACTCATTCAACAAAATTAGAGGGAAACCTGACATATACAGAAGTTTATGTGACAATGACAGGAAGCTTGATATACAATGTTGATGTACAAAGCAGTGGTGCAGATCCGAATTGGTCACTTCTTTAGAAGAGAATAATCTGCATTTCAGATCTGACTAGAGAAGACCAAAAGATAGCAATGAGAACTGAGAATTCTTGCCTCCACATACCCGTGTTTTCTAAGAATTCCGCCACAGGAAGTAAAGACTTCAGACCAATAAAAAAACTTCATTGTTGCTTTAGGAAATTAAAATGTTCCAATATATCTGGAAAGATATTTTACCATCTCAGGAAACAGCCTGCTTATGAAGAAAAGAATTAGCTCATCAGAACTTGTCCCATGAAAATTAAGACCTAACTTCAAGATATTTGTCTCACTGTGTCCCCACCCTCATTCTTACTTAATATGTAGTTAATTTTGCCCAATCACAAATTGTTGACCACATGTAAAATCCTTTCTTAAATTGTTTCACCTCAGAACCCAAAACTTTGCAAATAACCTTCCTAAATTTCCACTTCTGAGTGTTTTTCTGTGTGATGTTCAGCCTTGATTCAGAGACTTTACTAAAAATCTTTGTTTGAGCATCACTTTTTGTGTGGTGGTCCCCATGCAACAAATTAATCTATTTTCTTAATGTGTAAAAAATGATTGTAAATCAGTATTCTATAATTAACCATTTAATATGTGGTAATGCCATGTCACTTTGTAGTGAAATTGCATTTTTCTTATAAACAAGTCAGTGTTAAAATAAGTATGTTTTTCACATCTCAGTACATGTGTATGTTTATGTGTGAAAGACAAATAGCAAACATCAGTAAGCTCTACATAAAGGGAAGAAGAGTTTATGATTTCCACTTATATGAAATCACTAGAATTATGCTCATTCCATAGAGACAGAACCTAGAGTATATGTTACTGGAGTGGTCAAGATGGAGAATGGGTAGTTGAAGCACAATTGGTGCAGGGTCTTTGGGGTAATACCAAAGTTTCAGTAATGGATGATTTTGACACAACATTGTGAGTTTGAATTGTACCATGAAATTGTGTATAAGGGAATGGTTGAGATGGGAAATTTTATGGTTTATACATGTTACCATAATTTAAAATCAGAGAGGCAAGAGATAATAAAAATTAAATAGATCATGGAAAGGATCTAATAAAATACAACCTAATGCCCAGATAACACTTTTGGGGCAATTGAAAAAAATTGGACTATAAGCCATATTCATTAAGCTTCTTTAACTTGATAATTGGACTTAATGTGGTGACATAAGTGAAGATCCTTATTACTAGGAAATACACAAGAAGGAGGTGGTAGGTTGGATTATTTCCTCTGCCAAAAACAAACAAACAAACATGTTATTACTCATCATCCATTCTTGTGGGCATAAACCCATTTTAAATAAGAACTTTGAAAGATGTTCAAACAAATTCTCTCATACCCTAACTTTGAAAGGCTAATACTTTCCTGTATTAATGTCATCAATACCCATTTATTTGTGTGATGGATGACCAAGGTTTGCCAGAGATTGCCACCTGATTTAATCAGCATGACTTCAGTAAATAGTAGTAAATAAGGAATCTGAATAATAACTTTATTTTTTTGTGTGTGAAAATCCAGGTTATATTTAATAATTTGTTGAATGGAATCATTATTAATATATGCATTTATCTTTACCTTTATTGAAAGATCAATATTAATAATTAGCTTAGGTAAAACTTCAGACAATATATTTACTGTGCATGAATGAGAACTATATAAGTGCAAATATTTCTATAGGAAATTCAATTACCTTATTTTGAACATTTCTTAAAAAAATGATCAATGGCAAACTTTAATGCACAGGAAAATAATATATAAGATTTATATCATATCCATATATCATACTTATTTGAATGTGAATAAATGTGTAAGATTGTGGGTGGTTCTGTTTGCAAGGAAGGAACTTTGCAATGAAGAACATGGCACACATTTTAGTACATTACTGTTATTGTCAATTTAGGTAAATAAAATTTTTCTAAAGCCTTAATGTGATCTCAATTGTATATATCTTCTTGGTGCATTTTACCAATGTTTGAGTGCCTGCTCTATGGAAAGTGCCAACATTTGAGTGCCTGTTCAGTGGAAAACATTTGCTTGAGTCTGGAATGAAAAAAAAAAAATTAGGGAGCATATCTACTGACAAAATGTGTAATATAATGAGCCCTAATAAATCTGAAATTCTAGAAATATGGTATTGAAATTCTAGAAATATGGTTTTCTCTAAAATAAGAAAATAATAAAAATTCTTATATCTCATACCCAAGTCTTCTGATAAAAATCCATATTTTAAACTGTTTTCTAAATGGTATTTAAGTTTGATGTTTTATTCTTGTTAAAGTAATAGATACCCATAATGTAAAATGTTAAGGACTTGAAATAAAAGCTAATGGCTTGCTTCCCCACTGCTCATCCTCTGTACCTCTCACTTGAGGAACCACTATTGACCATTTCCATATTTCAGTTTTTCTGATGGATATTTTAAAATCTCTAAACAATATACTAATATAGTCCTGTCTTGAATAATCAGATTGAGATATTACTATTGACTTCTTGCTAATTTACATAAATTTCCACCTCCCCTCCGGGTCATAATTACAATCAACACAGGAGGTAAAAATTGTGATAAACTGTTTTGGATGGTGGCCTGAACAATAACTTTCTAATATAGGAAAGATTCTAGAGATAACTTGAATGAGAACATCATATATACCTCATATATAGAAATTCCATCATATTTAAATAATATAAATATATTTATTGTAGAGAAAACCAACAATAATTAGTTATGTTTGTGAAAGTGCTTACCATCATTTATAAAACAATTATTAGGAACTTACAAAAATCATGAAGTGGAAAGAATTTTGACCCTAAAAAAGAGAAATTAACCAGTTAATAAAAGTAAAAGCAAAATAAACAAAATCAGAACACATCATAATTCTAATCATTGAAGACATATTTGGTGAATAACATTAACAACATGTCATTATATGTTAAGTTTGTATTTACTTACAGTTATATAGTTACTTATAGGGCAGGGGTAGTTTTAATTAAAAGTGTTAATGCTTTCAAAATAATATATTTAGAATTGTAAAAAAAAAAGAAAAAAATCCAGATTTCTCAATTTTCAAGAAGTTTATATATTGCAATTGTTTTAATTCAAATATAAAGGACTATATATCATAATTTTAAAAATCCATTGAGTAAATGAAAATAAAAGTTTAAGAAGGAATTATGAAGATGAAAATTGACAAAATATTTTTGAAAATGTAATCACTGGAACTTATGTAAAATGAAACATATTATTGCTTGAACTAAAGATTAGATGAAAATGAATGTATTAGATTAAAATAGCTAATGACCTTAAACATGTAAAGTTACTCCAAACATTGCACAAAAAAGAAGGAATTGAAATTTCATGCACACATACTCATTCACACACACATGTTCACAAACACAGAAGATACAAGTTAAGGAACATGGAGAATAAAGAAGGAAAGAAGAAGAAATAAAAAGCCAGGTGACATTTCCATAAACGTATAAATTATATGCATCATCATGTTCAGAAAGAATAATTTATCATGACCCAGATATATAAAATGTATAAGTGGTGTTAAGTATATCTTTTGTTCCAGGTACAATATTTACCCTTCTCCAGCCTGCTATTTTCCCTGGAGTCTACGCAACCTGGATTGCAACTAGGAGCTCATTGTTCTTGCATTCTGGTTGAATTTGGTCCGTGAAGGGTACTTTCAGGAAATTAGACAGAGGAAATTAAGTGTAGTTAAGGATGTCTATTCTTAGCTGTCTTTTGTGGTGCTAGCTGAGGCTGGTTGCATTCTCTAAATGAAGGTCATATGGTCTGCCAGGCAGCCTTCCTACATTGCTTTCTCTCTGTCTTTTTTTCCCTTTAACTACTCCTTTCCCTTACCATTTCAGGCCTAAAGGTAAAAACTGTCATGTTATTAATGTAGCAACTTTGTAAATATCTCCTTTAGCAGAAAAACTAAGCATATATATATACTAACATTCAATATCAGGAGCCCTGTATTCAAATATGACAAAACTATGTGCATGTTAAAATTTAAACTTATAGTTTAATGTCTCACACATATTAAGAAGTTATAAATTTTAATCAGGTATGGTCAGGCAGGTGAAAAAGAACCAAAGCATTTCCATGAACAAAGATGAAAATATTAGTGACTATTTAAGTAAGAAATCCAATGAGAAAGATGCACAAAAGTATGTGGAGCAGAAGAAATTATAAATGTACTTGATACTGGATATGGGAAAAACTGCCAAGCATATTGCACAGCATTTCATGAAAGTATAAGATGTTGGGGAAAAGGTTAAAAGATACAGAATAATATATAAAGAGTCTCATTGGGGTTCTAGTCTCAAAGTAACTCACAACCAAGTCCTTACTAACTACAAAGGGAAAAAGAACAACTTTACATTAGAGAATTCTGGCAGATTCCATTGTAACCAAGTGCTCAAAGTTAACATCACCAGTAGAGGAACAAATTGATACCAGGTGTCTCCTTACTTTATGCATTTCTGTAGGATTGATCCAAAAAGTACATAACCGGATCCTAATCATGAGGAAAACTTAGACATTTATAAATGGTGGACATTATACAAAATAAAGGGCCTTCTTATTTCAAAATATCATTGATCAAGAGTACAGAAAATCTGAGGGATTGTTCTAAATAAAAAAGAATATATTCAGTGAGTAATTGTGTACTGAATCTTAGATTATAGACATAAATGAAGATATAATTAGTGATATATTGTTGTTATTGGGAAATTTGACAACTATGTATAAAGTAGGAAAACTAAAAAATATATGGAATCTCTCAAATTTTTCTATTTCATTATTTGCAGCTTTCATCTATCATCATTATTTTTTGCCTCATGTAATTTTAGTTTATATTGAAAGTTTTGTTTAATTTCACTTGCTTGTCTATCGTGCAGATACACTATTAGTTTGAATAATATAGAAACATTTTCATCCCTTTTCATGCTTTTGCTTTTAATTCAGTTTTATGACATTAATATCTTTAAACCTGAATTTTGGAGGAAGAGGGTGCTGTAAATACTTGAATGCTTGTCTCTGTTCTGAAACCTTCAAAACAGGACATTTTTATCATTGCATTTAACAGTCCAACTTAGCTCACTAAGCTGAAA
>JAQZBX010088601.1:0-12729 GCA_029593785.1 Cabassous unicinctus
CTACCCAAAGGTGAAGTTATCTGCCCCTTTTTTGATCATGCAAAGTATGTGCAAGTGTGATTTCCTGAACATCCTAATCGTACAATTATATAACTAGCTATGTATATTCATCCATATGCATAAAAGCTAATGCATAATCAAAGCAAATGCTAACTAGTAACTTAGGTATTAAAGCCAGAGTGAAACTGCAGCACAGGGAGTCAGGTCTGAGTAGCTTTAGACCAACATTGGCTCCTGTCTGCAGTCATAACAAATGTAAGTTCTGTCTAACTCTCATGTTAAGGCTTTTTCCTCTGGTTATCCCCAAAGGCCCAGCCTTGGGGCCTAACAATATTCTTTATGGTTTGACTTTGAGAAAGCAAAATGTTAAAGTTGTTAGGTTTGAATATTACATTCTTTTAAAAGTGACACAGGGAAGCAGATGTGGTTCACGTAATTGGGCTTCCATCAACCATATGGGAGGACCTGGGTTTGATCCCCAGGTTCTCCTGGTAAAAGCCATGCCAGACCTGTGCATTGAGCCAGGCCCATGTGTGGAGCAATGCAGCAAGATGATGATGCAACAGAAAGAGACACAGGAGAGAGTCAAGGTGAGACATGACAGAAACCAGGAACTGAGGTGGCACAAGTGAGGGTTACCTCTCTCCCACAGTGGAGGACCCAGGATTGAATCCCACTGAAGCCTAGAGGAGAAAAATGAGAAGACAGAAAAAGAAACATACACAGAAGATCACACAGTGAATGGACACTGACAGCAAAAACAGCAGGGGGAAGGAAGGGGGAAAAGGGCAAAAAAAATAGTGACAAAACTTGTTTATCTTAATAAAGTACAAGAAGTTGTTTTGATAAAACACAGGCTTTAAATTTTTTTACACTTATTATTCTGGAGAAAAACACTTTATAACATTTAACTAAAAATGGACTAATTATTTAAGAAACATTGGCACTCAACAGAGAGAAGAGCAAATTTTAGCTTTTTTCCTTATTTTTAAAGAAATTTTAAATTATAGAATTTTATATTACATTGAAAATATAGGGGATTCCCATCTACACCATACTCTCCCTCTCACATTTCCCTGTTTAGAACATCTGTAGTGTGGTACATTTGTTACAATTGATGAACAAATGTATAAGTTTTGCTACTATAATTAATAATATAGTTTACATTATGGTTTACACTTTATACTGTACAATTTTGCAGGGTTATAGTTTACATTATGGTTTACACTTTGTACTGTACAATTTTACAGGTTTTGACAAAATGTATAATGGACTGTATCCATCATTGCAATATCATGCAGAACAATTCCAGTGTCCCCAAAATGCCCCATGTTACACCTTTTCTTCCCTCTTCCTCCCCTCAGAACCTCTGTTGACCACAATTTTTATATCAGTATTACTAGTTCTTCCATTACTAAAATAATAAGTCTACATTGATCCATATTTGCATTCTCCCTTTATGTTTGTTCATTCCTCAATCTTCAAGATTTTGGAATAATGATGCCCACTCTGTTTCAGATTGAGAGGGAACTTAGAGCCCATGGTCAGATGGATGGAACTGTCTTGCTTGCTGATGTAGATACTCTCTGTTCTTTTGGGAGGGTTATTATCCATCATCACCATTTTGTTTGTTGTCTTGGGTAAGTCTGATGAATTGAAGAGTAGGTACTGGCTGCAACTCTGATGAGATTAAGGGATCAACTGGAATATGAACAGCCAGAAGATATAAGTTTCTGGGACATATATTTAATGGCTATAGTGCTAATTATAGATTCAAATGAAAGGGGCAGAAGAACCATGTACAAGGAAATTATAAATGAGACTTACTCCATTGTATTGGGGAGATAGTTTAATTCCAAGTTAAGGCCCACCAATAGGGTGCTGCTTTTCTGGGTTGTCTGCCCTGCCTATAGTGTCCAGATGTTTCTAGAGCACTTGGGAGAACCCTTGCATTATTTACTGTGGCAGTCAGTGAGATCCTGTTGAGTCATGCATAAGCATAACCTCTGGAATGACTTCCTGACTCACTTTGAAATCTGTTAGCCATAAAAACTAATTTGTATCTAATATTTGCCCATTTTGGTGAAAGCCTTTTTCCAAATGCATCACTAGTTGGTGCTTGGTAATAATCTCTCTTTGTGGTGCCAGGGAGGCCTATCCTTGGAAGTCATGTCCCACACTGTGGGGAAAGCAGTGAGTTCATATGTTGAGTTTGGTTTAGAGAGAGGCCAAAATTGAGTAACAAGTTGGTTTTCAGGAGATAACTTAGGCAATATATATTGCTAGGGATATTAGTCTGCCAAAGTAGTGCTGATGCAAAGTAACAGAAATCTGTTTGCTTTTATAAAGGATATTTGTTTGGGGTAAAGTCTTACAGTTACAAGGCCATAAAAAGTCCAACTCAGGGTTGATTTCTCACAAAAGTCAGTTGCCATGTGTTGAAGTAAGATGATTGCTGATCTCTGCCTGGTCCCTCCTTCCCCTCTGGGCTTCCAGTTCCCTCTCTCCTGGCATACAGCTCATTTCTTTCCAGGCCTTCAATATCAGTCTGCACTGCTCTGGTCTCTTCCCATGGTCAGCTGCAAACTTCCAGGTTAATGGCTAATCTCTCCTCAGCACCTCAAGTTCAAAAATGACAGAGCCCTCTCTCTACCCATGTGTCTCCTTGAGTGTCTGATTATATCAGACTCAGCAGGGAGTGGGGATTCAACCCGAGTCATACATTACTGATGTAGTCAAATAAAAAAAAGCCCTCAGAGTGATTTTAACAGGTAATCTAATCAAAGGCCCCTCAACTGAATTTAACATAATAAAAGGTTATCACAACCAGAGGAACAGATTCATTTACAAATATGATCTTTTGGGGATTCTAAAATAATCTCAAAGTGCCACACTAGGCTAAGATTCAATTTTACAAATATAAGCATCAGTAGTACAAGCATTGATATCAAGGGCCTGGTGTATTAGTCTGTCCTCTTTTGCTAAGCACTGTCCGTGTACTGTAGAGATTCTTGCCACTCTATTAGAGAATGTAGCAGTACTCCCAGGATGGGAACTTAATATTTTTTTATTAGTATGTGGGTTTCTGCCCACTGAGATAACATCCTATGACCACATGAACATATTTATATTCCATAGAGGCATGCCCCAGGTGCATCTTTTCTCACACATCCCTCAAAACTGATATGCTCAACCAGTGATCCTCCCTTCCATAGTTGTAACTTTTCTGTAATCCAAAACCTCCTAATACATGAAGCCAAAAATATTTCTTGCATTGTAACTTTCATCCCATAAGATATGTTATCTTTTATGTATGTTTACAATTTCTTCTGTATCTTCTTGCCTTTTTTCACTTTATTTTCAAAGAAGCATTAGGTTACAGAAAAGTCACATTGAAAATATGCGGGATTCTAATATATTCTTTCCTTTTCACATTTTCCCCTATTAATAACATCTTACATGGGTATGTACATTTGTTCCAGTTGATGAACAAATATTGAAGCATTGCTGCTAAACAGGGTCAATAGTTTATGTTATGGTTTACAGTTTGCACTGTACAATTTTATAGGTTTTGACAAAAAGTATGTTGGCCTGAATTCATCATTGCAAAATCATGCAAAACAGTTTGAGTGCCCTAAAAATGTCTTATATTCCACCTATTCATCTCTCTCCCTCCCCTTGGAGCGTATGGTAGCCATTAAGTTTCATGTTTTCAAGAATAACATCCATAGTTATATGGATTAATATTGAGGGGTTGGCAAACTGGTTTGCTTTCTTCTATTAGGCATTGCTTATGTACAGAAGAGATTCTTGCCCCTCTATTTGAGAATGTAGCAGGAAGCCCCAGGATGGGAGTTTAATATTTTGTTGTTTACAGTGTGGGTCTCCATCCACTGAGATAATACCCCACAACCACATGAGCACATTCATAGTCCATCAAATTATGCCCGAGCTGTACCCTTTCCTACCTATCTCCCAATCACTTACACCCTACACCAGAGACTCTCTCCCACCATATTTGCCAAAAGAACATTCCCACGCTTGCAGTTTCTACCATAGACCTTCAAATCCCCAGAGTTCACCTGTTCATTTCTCCATCTGCCCCCTATTTCCATGAATAGTCCAGTCCAACCCCCCAACATGCTAACCATCATATTCCAGCACTCTCAACCCCACTCACAACCTTACTCTTGGAGCTGGCTGAATGCTGGTCTTCTAGGCATATTACTTCCATGGATTCCCTCTCCCTTTGACCTGGCTGTGTGCTGGCTTGTGTGCCGTATCTCCCAAGCTCCCCTTTCCCTCTGCCAACTGGGTTCCCCCAATCTAGCTGCCCTTTCCAAGTTTCCCCACAGTACTGCAGCTTCCCTTCTGCAATTTCTTGAGGAGAGCAGCCTCCCATTCCCTTCTCTGCATCTTCAATGTCCACATTTTTGATTTGCATTGTTATAAGTTTTGATAAGGCTTTAAAAAATTTGTAGATAGTCCTATTAAATCATCCAACTTTGAACAAAAAATATTCCTTTTTGGCAATCCTTCTGTGCTCTTTACACTTTTCAGGATTTGTCCCACATTTTCTTCATTTTAATAACTAGTTATTTATTTTTGGACAAATTACTATCTTTTCCCTTAATAAAATATAATTCCATATAATTTACATACTTAAGTTACCAAAATGATTTTGGAAATTATCTCTAAACATTTTACTCCATACAATTGCTATAAAAACCAAACAATTAAGGACAATGACAATTCAGTTAAATGAGAACGTAATTTTCTTTTTTTCATTTCAAATAGTAGATGCAACATTAGCATACTTGATCAGTAAATCTGTCTAAATTTTGGGAGATACACATAAAACAAAATTGTCAGAAATCCTGTCTTTTCAGTTTACTTCTCAGTATTTCATTACCTAACCCATGGCTCATTCCCCCTGACCTCAGATGGAAGGTTGTGAAGGGGCCCCTCCCCTACCACACACAGTGAGCACCTGGCAGGGATTCCCTGGGGAAAGGTTCCAAAGAGGCTAATGGTGAAGGCGGAGCCTCAACCTCCCACCACCCCTTCTTAGGCAGTCCCCTGTTAGGCTTCTGCCACCCTTGCAGCTCTCTGAGCCCTGGACTGGAAAGATTTACTTGGGTCAGTTCTACTTCATCTGGTGGTGTGATTCTGGACAGGTGATCCCAACTGAGCCCCATTAATTCAGAAACACACTGTGGCCATTTGCTGCCCGCATGGGGCAAAGACGGGTGGGATGGAGGAGGGGAGGATTCAGGCAGGCAGGGCCTCCAGGGGGAATCACATTGGACTAAAGAGAAATGCATTGTGATGCATTCTGAGCTTCACCCAGGGATTGACAGAAGGGTGGGTGTGGGAATTAGAGGCTGTGGCATCAGAGGTCGCATGTGGGCAGAGGCGCCCCACTCCTGCTTCTTCTGTGGTTCCTTCCTTCCTGAGGCCTTCCCTGGGGACTGTCCTGCAGGGGCCGCTTCACCCAGCTGGGTTGCTGCCCTGAAGAATTGGGAAACCCCACAGCGACTCATCCAAGGGCGGGAAGCGGGCAATGCCAGGAGCGTGGCGCTTCCCACCCTGCACTGCACACGGTGGGCCTGCAGGGACCGCCGCCCATCCCGGAAATGCCTGCGGTTCAGTTCCGGGGTTCTGGCACTGCTGGGCTTGAGCTCATGGCTTGGTACCAGCGAGACCACAGAGGAGGCCACTGTGCCACTGGGGCACCCCGCTACAACAGCGGTGAGTCAGAAGCTTTCTCTTCATGGCTGAGGTGGAGGAGGCTTTGTCTTGGCTCCTCCAACAGCGTTTTCTTAGATAGCGAGGGTGGTTTATGCTTTCTCATGCAGCAGTGTAGTAAAACTTACTTTACCAGAGTAATGTTCATATAGTGGTTTGCCTGCTGGAAATCCTGGCCTGCTGTAGGGTTTTGTAAGGATTCAGGATCATGCCTGTCGGCAGTTCTGACAGATTCAGAGAAGAAGGAAGAGCATGGACACCACTGAGGTTGAGAGTATCAGAGCCTTCCAGTCAGGTAAGCTGGGAACAGGCCGGAGGGGAAAGGGGGAAGTGGGGACCCTTAGCAAATGCTTTTACTCATTTTTAAATGGTTCATTTTTACCTGCAGCACCAGCATAGTTGGAAAAAATATTGAAAAATTAACAACTATATTGTTTTAATTTTAACTGTTATTTACTCACAAAACCAAAATTTATTGTGCTTTTTACTTTCCTGGCTTTAATCAAGGCAAGCTTGTCATCAAATTTTTTTGAAATATACTTCTTAATTTATCTTGTTTTTAATTGAGTAAATTGCCATGTTAGACAATTTGTCATGACCCAGTGGTGATTTAGATTATTTAAATTAATTTCAGTTTACTGAAATGTCTTTGTTCGCTGTGATTGATATGTGTATAAAATATGTAGATAGACTGATATTTAGAGGTGGTACTTGCTCAAAATGAGAAGGCAATCAATAAATTGTTGGTGTATTTAAGAGTCATATTTATTCATTAAAATTAAATTTCTGGGATGGATGTGGCTCAAATGGTTGGGCGTCCATCTCCCATATGGAGGGAACTGGTTTCGATCCCCTGGACTTCCCAGTAAAATAAACAAATAGAAAATTTTCTTTTGTTAAAAATTCAAAATATGAAAGCATTTACTTTTTTAAAGACTTATTTATTTATTCCTCCCTCCTCGTTGTTTACACTCACTGTCTGCTGGGTGTCCATTATTGTGTGCTCTCTGTGTCTGCCTGTCTTTAGGAGGCACCATGAAGCAAACCTGGGACAAGAAAACCAAAAAGCAAGCCTGGGACACCAAAAAAAGAACCGATAAAAATAACCTGGTGTAGTCACTTCTCTTAGGATGAACTGGGAATCAAACCAGGGAACTCATACATGCCAAATAGGAACTCTTCCACTGAACCACCCTGGCTGCACAGGTTAAGCAGGTTACTGAAAGCCTATCTGGGTCTTCTTGCCCCTGCTCCCTTAGACAAGTTAGGCTTCTGACAGTTTACAGAGCCAGGATGGTCAGGCTCCTGCCTCCACCCCCTCACTGACACAGCTACTGTCTCTCCCAAATGAACTCTAAGGTCCAGCAAATGTGAACACTTAACTAAAACCATTGGATTTATGTTTAGAAAAAGCTCTGGCATTGGACACATTGGAACTATTAAAAGTAGAGTTGAAGAATGAGGCTGAAAACAGAAATGGAAGGAATGGCTGATGAACCCCCAAAGAAAATTAGACATCTAGAAGGTGAGTATCTATCCCGTTTTGCACACCAGATTTGCAGAATATGGGAAATATGAGAAAGAGTCTGTGAATTTGTAGACACAGGCATAGGTGAGGTGGTGTGAGAAGCACACTTAAACATAAGCTCCAGAGAAAGGCTCTATAGTAAGTCCACCTTCCCCTGCCCCTCCTTTGCTTCCAAAATGCTGGTGACCAATCTCACTACACCCAGGTAGGAGTCTGGAGGATGCTTTCATGGAGCTCTGAAGCTGCCCAGGGTAAAGGCCTCAGATCCATGTGGGTCTCATAGTGAACCCCCAGAGGAGCACTGAGAGACACAGGCCACCCCCAGGTACACAGAGCCCCATTCAACTGTTCCCTCCCAGGCAGAGGGATATGGAAGGGTGGCCAGGACCACCAGGTACTTGATGAAAGGCTCTGGCTTGAGAGGTAGAGAACAGAACTATAATTAAAAGCAGCACACACAAGCATTAGCAATCTCTTGGTCTCTGCAGAACAGGCCCTGGAGCTGACCCCTTCTCTCTGTCTCTACTGCTCTCCCCACACACCCACCACAGTGCAGCAATCAATATGCTCATCTTAAAGAGTCCCTGTCAGGGTGTCCACCTGTTCTTCCTGCTAAAACTTCTCCCCACATTGCAGTAACTGCTCTCTTAAATTAAAATCAAACCCTAACCTGGTGACAGCATTTACTGCCCACTCCTCTGGCTACCAGTCACTCCCTGCATTTATGTTTGTCTGGCCTCTGGGTGATCCTTAAACACACCACTCTCACACCCACTTCATAGCCATCACCTCTTCTGTCTCTTCATCCTGCAGTACTTGTCCCCAGGTTGGTTCATTGTTCAGATGTCCCCTCTTCAAAAAGGACTCCCTTAATTCTCCCAACCATGCTCCCCTTTCCCACACCCATGATGCCTGCACTTCCTTGTGCATTAATTTATCATCTCATGACATCCTCTGTGCCCCGTTTAATTTCCCTATTCAGTATTTCTGCCCACTCTGCCCCGTAAAATATCAGCTCCATGAGGACAGGTGCATTCTTTCTCATCTTAACTATTCTCTGCCCAGACCAAGCTATATTTTAAGGAGAAATCATTTACCTTCTTATAATGATTGTTATGTCCTTTGTCTTATTTGCCCCCAAGCACCTACTCAAAGTGGCACTTCCTGCTTTCCTTCCATCTCTAATAATCTCCAGTTAGTGTTAATTGCCTAAAGAGGGAGTGCCATTTTTGTCTAAAACTACTAATTCTGGGTACGTCTGCTGTGTCTGTGGGGAGAAACCCCTGCTGCTTCCTTAGCTTTCATGTAAGGTGTGTCAGATGTTTCGGGACAGGTATGAGGGTGGGATGTGGAGTCTTCCTGAAATAGTCCATGAGGATTTCTGCATAGTCAGAAAAGTCTCAGTTCCACAAAAGGCAAAGAAAGAAAATCATCTACATATGAAATTACCAATTTTATTTTTTAACCCCTCTTATTTTAGAATATAAATATTGAATATGTTTCTCTTTAGGAATACAGTTTAATTACACCCCAGAAGATATATTTACTTTTTAACAAATCAGTGTTATTGATATTAATAAAGCATATATCTATCCAAAGTGTACAGTCAATGGTATTCAGTACATTCACAGAGTTGTGCATTCACCACTCCAGTCATTCTTAGAGCATCTTCGTTATTCCAGCAAAAATAACAACAATGCTAGAAAACAAAACACAACCAACTAAACAAAACTCATCACATCTCAAACTCTCTGTGCTTCCCCTGCCATACATAGCTGCTATTCTGTTTTCTTCTTCCTAGTTTACTAGTATTGATATTTTGGAAAAAACAGTCATATCTGCAATATTACACATATTCATATTTTACATGAGGTTTCACTATGTTATACAGTCCCAAGTTACATTTTTTCACTTTGCTTCTAGTAATATAAATGTCCTTAGGGTTTCCCTTTCAACCACTATCATACCCTCATAATATAGCTCTCCTATTCATAAACAGCAGGATGTGCTCTCAACATTTGCTTTCATTTCTGAAGATTTACAAACAACCTTTTAACCCAGTCTACACTGATTAAACATTAACTTTCCATTCTCTACCCATATTCTATTTTCTTGTGACCAATATTCTAATTATGAATTCCATGGGTTTATATAATATATTTAGTTCATAGTAGCACAATCATACAGCATTTGTCCTTTTTTGTCTGGCTTGTTTCACTTAATATAATGTCCTCCAGCTTCATCCACATTGTCATAAGCTTCACGACTTCATGTCTTCTTACTGCTGCATAATATTTTTTTGTATGTATACACCACAGATGGTTTATCCATTCATCAGTTGATGGACGCCTGGGTTGTTTCCAATTTTTGGCAATTGTCAGTAATGCCACTATGAACATCAGTATACAGGTGTCTATTCATGTCGCTGCTCTCAGTTTTTCTGGGTATATACATAGCAATAGAATTGCCAGGTTGCATAGCAAATCCAAATTCAACTTCTTTAGGAACTGCCAAAAAGTTCTTCACAGTGCCTGTACCATTCTGCACCCCACCAACAGTGCATAAGTGTTCCTACCTCTTCACATCCTCTCAAACATTTACAGTTTTCCAACTTTTTATTTGTGGCCAGTCTAATAGGTTTGAAATATCTCACTGTAGTTTTGATTTGCATTTTCCTAGCCACTAGTGATGTTGAATATTTTTTCATGTGTTTATTTGTTATTTGTATTTCTTCCTTGGACAACCAAACATAAAAAAGATCATATTTTCAAGTCTTTGTCTATTTTTTAATTGGCTCATTTGTCTTTTTATTGTTGAATGGTATTATCTCTTTATGTATCATGGATATTAAACCCTTATTGGATATGTGATTGCCAAATATTTTTCCCATTGTGTTGGCTGCCTTTTCACCCTTTTGACAAAGTCCTTTTAAGTGCAAAAGTGTTTAATTTTGAAGAGGTCCTATCTATTTTTTTGGAGGTGTTGTTCATATTTTAGGTGTAAGGTTTAAGAAATTACCACCTACCACAATATCTTAAAGATTTTCCTAAATTTTCTTCTGCAAGTTTTATTGTTGTTGCTTTTATATTTATGTCCTTGATCAATTTTGAGTTAATTTTTTTTATAGCTGTGAGATATAGAGTTCCTCTTTCTTTCGGATATGGCTATCCAGTTCTTCCACCACTATTTGTTGAACAGACTGTTATGGCCCAGCTGGATGGGCTCAAGAGCCATGTCAAAAATCACTTAACTGTAGATGTGAGGTCTATTTCTTGGTTCTCAATTTTGTTCCATAAAATCATGGTGCTGTTTTTATGCCGGTACCATGCTGTTTTCACAACTGTAGCAAAGTGATATGCTCTAAAGTCAGAGAGTGAGAGTCCTCCAGCTTTATTGTTTTTTCAGACATACTTGACTATTAAGGGAACCTCACCCGTCCAAATAAGTTTGATTATTATCCTTTCAATTTCTGCCAAAAAGCCATTCAGGTTTTTATTGTGATTCTGTTGAATCTGTAGATAAGTTTGGGTAGAATTGGAATCTGAACGTTATTTCGTCTTCCAATCCATGAACATGGCATATCTTTCCATTTATTTAAGTCTTTGGTTTCTTTGAGTAAGGTTTTGTAGGTCTCTGAATACAGGTCCTTTATGTCCTTGGTTACATTTATTCATAAATATTTGATTGTTTTAGTCACAATTATAAATGGAATTTCTTTCTGATTTTCTCCTCAGATTGCACATCAATAGTGTATAGAAAGGCTATTGATTTTTGCATACTAATGTTGTATCTCACCACTTCACCCAGCTCGTCTATTTCTAGAAGCTTTGTTGTGGATTTTTCAAGATTTTCTTGATATAGGATCATATCATAAGCAAACAGTGAAAGTTTTACCTCTTCCTTTCCTATTTGAGTGCCTTTTCTTTGACTAGCCGAATTATTCTAGCTAGAACTTCTGGCACAATGTTAATTTTAATTTAATCAACATTGTATATGATATTTTGCTTTTCTCTTGCTGCTTTCAGAATCCTGTCTATCTCTGACATATATTGATCTGCATAGTAGGTGTCTCAGTGTAGGTCTATTCAAGTGTATTCTGTTGGGGGTGCACTGTCATTCTTGGGTATTGATATTTATGTCTTCCATAAATGTTGAGAACGTTTCAGTCATTATTTCTTCAAATATTGTTTTTACCCCTTTTCTATTCTCTTGTTTTTCTGGGACACCAATATTGCATATCTTGGTGTTTCTTATTGTCATTCAGTTCCCTCAGACTCTGTTCTATTTTTCCCATTCTGTTTTCTTTCTGTTCTCCTGTCTTTTCCAGTTGAGATGTTCTGTCTTTGAAATCACTAATTCTCTCTTCAAGAATTCCAAATCTGCTCTTATGTGCCTCTAATTTATTTTAAATCTCATCCATCATGACTTCATTCCCATAAGGTCTGTTACTTTTCTTTGCAGGCTTTCAAATTGTTCTTTATGCTCACCAGAGTCTTCTTAATGTCCTTTATCTCTTTAGTCATATTTTCTTTCAATTCTTTAAATTGATTTAGAAGAATTGTATGATTGCCATTGATTACTTGTATTAAATCCTGTATCTCTTCAGGATATTTGGTTTGTTCCTTTGCCTGGGCCATCTCTTCCTATTTCCCAGTATTGCTTGTTATTTTTTGCTGATGTCTAAGCATCTGAATATATTCGTGAATTTACTCTGATGGCCAATTTCTCTCTCTTGTCTATTTTCCTTTCACAGCTCTTCTTTGATATGTTCTGTGACTTGTTCTAAATATTTAAAATTGCCTAGCTTAAGTTATCAAAATTGTGCCAGTGACTCACTCATAGGGTGCAGATTTTCTACCAGAGGTTAGAGTACAGAGAGACTCAAAATCAGATTTTGTCCATGCAATTTCTATACTGGCCGTCAGATGGAGTTCATTTGGAGCACCTTTCCATGGAGGTGTATCATTCTCTCTTTTCCTCTGTTTTGTTTGCCCAGAGCTGAGATTCATAGCGAGTTCTACTGCTGAATTCACTGAAGAAAAGCCCCAGAGACCCCTCCCTTTTCCTGTGTAATAGCTGACAGGGAGGAAGATATCTATTCTATTCTCAGTCAGCTGCACTGAGTCAGGGATTTTACCCCAGCTTAACATCTTGGGGCTTTGGGAGGGAAGACCTTCCCCAGTCCCCCTCGGTTTGGTAACTCATGCTTGTTCTTTAGGGCTCTTCATCTCTCTGTCCCTCACCCTCCTGAGAGCTGTAAAGCACTCTCCTTGTCTGATGACTCCCCAAAGCAGGTCTCTCAGCCTGCTTTTGATGCTTTCTCCATTGTTTTTGTGAGATTTGAGCACTGCCTGCCTAATCAGATGCCCTCTTTCCACAATTCATGTACTTAGTTTAAATAAACAAAGTTGCATTTACGGAGGAGTTGTGACTTAGGAATTCAACTCTGCCAA
>JAQZBX010088602.1:0-12728 GCA_029593785.1 Cabassous unicinctus
AAAACTTTGTATGTCAGTGTGAACAAATGGATTGAGAGGACAATAATTTCTTCTTCATTCTTCTGTTTTTTCTTTATTTATTATAATAATTATAGTGTCATTGAAAAGGTTTCATAGTGATTGAAGAAATGATGCACAACACTGTGAATATACCAAGGACCAGGGAATATACACATTGGATAAGGAAGATATTGGTTTAATATTTCTCATTGAAACAGATATGTTTTAAAAATCATGGGGATGTCAAGAATACTACATTCAAGTTGAATGGATCAGGGTTATTAGCTGTGTTTCATAAAGGCTCTGGCCAATGATTGAGAATGAATCACAATTCAAGTTTATGCTGTAGAACTGTGTATGCAACCGCTGTAAGGTGTTATGCCCCTTTATTTTCTAAGGTCGTGATTTTTGCTCTAGACTTCAAGTTCATGTATGTTCATAAATGACTTATATGCATCACAAAAAACAGATATTAAGATAAAGTGTGTGGTGAGAGACAAATATGAAGCTTTGGAAGTACCAAAATTTTTAAGTGGTCTTCCTTCTGTAGTTCATCATTGTTGGAGGTTATAATCATGTGTGCATAGAATGGAAGGCGGTCCACTCTGCTTGATGGATTAAGGCCTGGGCTCTTAGGAACCATTCCTCTCCACCATGCTATCTTGTAAACTTTTGAGTCAATCTTTGTCACCTTGTGGAACCTACAAGTCCCTTTTTATCTTCTGTGTGTTGACAAGGTCCTTCATAAGCCACAGGAGAAATTTGGAGGCTGGGAGCAATTTCTAATCAGAGTTCCTGGGTTTTCACTTGTCTATATATAGATTCTGTTTCTTTTTAAAAATTAGTTTGATTTTATTTCCAATACTTTCTAAAAATTTACAATATGTCTTAAGAGTAAGTATTTATATATGGATCTCTGAATCACAATCTTTCTGCACTCAGGAACAGCCGAATGGTGAATAGAAAGTCAGGAATGGTTTCCTTGGATCAAAATATGGTCACTTCCAAACATTAAGTAAACAATCATGAAATGATGGAAAAAGTTCTCCTCAGAATTACCGATATACATACACTCCCGTTTAAAATTAACATTTTCTTTCCGTCTATTATCCATTTCACTGCCTAATTTTGAAATAAATACTTTTCAACAGCTTTAAAAAAGCCATGCATTTTTAACTTTGTCCACATGATGTAGTATGGGATCACATATCAATAAAACTGAAAGATAAATCATAAAAGTTGTTCAAGGACAGCCAGAAAAACAACTTATTTTATCATTATCAACAAATAGTTTGAGAAGTGAAAAATATCTTCTTTATTCTTCTGGATTTTCTTTATTAATTATAATTATTATAGAGCTATTAAAAAGTTTTAAAAATGATTGAGGAGATGAATGCACACCACTGAGTATTTGCTAAGGATCAGGGAATATAACCATTGGATAAAAAACACATTGGTTTAATATGTCTCATTAAAATAGATTTGCTTTAAAAATCGTGGGGATTTCAGGAATTGTACATCCAAGTTGAGCCATGGATAATAGTTATTAGTTGTGTTTCAAAGATTATCTGAACAATTTTTAAAAATGAATCAAAATTGAAGATGCAATATTGGAGATGTGACCACTGTAAAGTTGTATGCCCCTTTATTTTCTAAGGTCATGATTTCTGCTCTAGACTTCAAGTCTATATATGTTCATGTATGACATATGCATCATTAAAATATACATATTAAGAGAAAAAGGATGGTGAGAGACAAATATAAAGCTTTGGAATTATCTTTTTCTCTAAATTCGTCTTCCTTTTGTGTTTATTCATTATTGGAGGCTATAATCAGGCGTGCATAGAAAGGAGGGCAGTACACTTCACTTGATGGATTAGGGCCTTGAACTTTATGAGCCATTCTTCTCCCCCATGTAATCTTGTAAACATTTGAGTCACTAATTTTCACCTTGTGGACCCTAAAATTCTCTTGTTTTGTTCTGAGTGTTGGTATCATCATTCATAAGCTTTTGGAGAAATTTGAATTCTGGAAGTTATTTGTACTCTGAGTTAATGGGATTTCATTGTTTATATTAGGATTCTGTTTCTTTGTAAGAATGGGTTTGATTTTAATTCCAAGATGATAACTGACATCCCCACGATTTTTCAAACAAATCTGTTTCATTGATACTTATTAAACCAATATCATTTTTATGCAAAGAGTACAGACCCTGGTCCTTGGTATATTCACAGAGGTGTGAATTCATCTCTTCAAACATTATTAAACATTTTCAATAGCTCTATAATAATTATAATAAATAAAGAAAAACCAGAAGAAATATTAGAAAATTTTCATCTCTCAACCCATTTGTTGACACTGACATATATAGGTGTTTATCTCGCTGTCCTTGAACAAATTTTTTCATTTCTCAATCAGTATTATTGATATGTGATTCCATATTATATCATGTGGAAAAAGTGAACAATGACTGGCTTTTTAAAAGCTGTTGAAAAAGTGTTTATTTTAAGATTATGAACTGAAACGTATATTAGATAGAAAGAAAATGTTAATTTTAAAAGGGAAAGTAAGTAAATTGATAATTCTGAGGAGATCTTTTTCCATGGTTTCACGATAGTTTATTGCATGTTTTGAAGGCTGCAGATTTATTTTCAAGGAAACCATTCCTGATTTTCTGGACATCATTTTGCTGTTCAGGAGTGCATAGAGTTAGCGATGCAGGTATCCAAATATAAATACCTGCTGTTATGACATATTTTAATTTTTTAGAAAGTAATGAAAATAAAACCAAACTCATTCTTACAGAGAAACTGAATCTATACATAGAGAAATGAAAACCCAGGAACTCAGAGTACAAATAGCTCCCAGGCTCCAAAGGTCTCCTATGGGTTATGAAGTAATTTGCAAACACCCAGGAGAGGAAAATGGACTTGTGGGGTCCAAAAGGTGTCAAAGAGTGACTCACATGTTAACAAAATATCATGGGGTAGAGGAATGGTTCTTAAAAGTGAAGAACCTAATCCATTTAGCAGAGTGTTGCATCTTCCATTCTATACACGTGAGATTATATCCTCCAACAAGGATGAAACACAAAAGGAAGACAACTTTAGAGAAACATGAAATTCAAAAGATTCATATTTGTCTTTAACCACTCTCTTTATCTTAATATATATTTTTAGTGATGCATACCAGTTATACATGAACATACATAAACTTGAAGTCCAGCACAGAAATCTCAAACTTAGAAAATAAAGTGGCAAAACACCTACAACGGTCCAATCTCCACCAGAAATATCAATTGTGAGTCATTATTTAAAATTGTGAAGAGCATTTTTGAAACACGACTAATAGTTATTATCCATGGCTCAAATTTTGTGTACAACTCCTGACATCCCTACGATTTTTTAAGCTAATCTTTTATTGAGAGTTGCTAAAGGAATATCTTTTTTATATATTGTGTACTTTTCCTGGTTCTTTGTGTATTCACAGTGGTGTGTACTCATCTTTTCAATCATTATTAAACCTTGTCAATATCTCTATAATAATTATAATAAATAAAGAAAACCCAGAAGAATAAAGAAGAAATTATTCACCTCTCAATCCATTTGTTGACACTGACATGCATAGGTGTTTTTTTGGCTTTTGTTGAACACCTTTTGTTTTTTCATCTATCACTTTTATTTATGTGTGATGCGATACTACATCATGTGGACAAAGGGAAAAATGAATGTATAATTTAATCTGTTGAAAGGTCTTTATTTTAAAATTATGACCTGAAATGGATATTAGAATGAAAGAAAATCTTAATTTTAAAAGAGAGTTTACATAAATCGATAATTCAGAGGAGATCTTTTACCATGAGTGTACAATTGTTTACTGAATGTTTAGAAGGCTCCAGATGTTGTTTCATGGAAACTATTCCTGACTTTCTGGACATCACTGGGCTGTTGTCAAGTGCAGAGAGATTGTGATGCAGGTATCATTTATAAATAGCTGTTCTTATGATATACTGTAATTTTTTAGAAAGTATTGAAAATAAAATCACAATCATTCTTACACAGAAACCGAATCCACATATACACAAATGAAATCCCAGGAACACAGAATACAAAGAGCTCCAAGCCTCCAAATTTCTCCTAAGGCTTATGAAGGGCCTGCCACCACCCTGAAATAAAAGAGACTTCTGCGTCTCCATGGTAACAAAGAGTGACTCAAATGTTTGCAAGATATCATGTGGGAGTGGATTGGTTCATAAAAGACAAGGACATGATCGATCCAGGACGTGGAGTGTAACACCCTCCATTCTATGAAGGCATGATTATATCCTCCAACAATGAAGAAACACAAAAGGAGGACCACTTAGAGAAATAGGTAATTCCAAAGCTTCATAATTGTCTCTTACCATCCTCTTTCACTTAATATATATTATTACTGAGATGTATCAATCATTCATGAACATACATAATCTTGAAGTCTCTAACAAAAATCACAAACTTGGAAAATAAAGGGGTATTACACCTTACAGTCATCCCATCTCCAGCAAAAAATTGAATTGTGGTTCATTTTCAAAAATTGGCCAAAGCATTTCTGAACCATGAGTAATAACTATTATACATGGCTCAACTGGGGTGTGAAATTCCTGATATCCCCACGATTTTTAATACAAATCTTTTTTATTGAGACATCCTCAACCAATGTCTTTTTTATACATGGATATAATCACAGTGGGGTGCATTCATCCCTTCAATCATTATTAAACCTTTTCAATAGCTCTATAATAATTATAATAAATAAAGAAAAAAACAGAATAATAAAGAAGATATTATTCACCTCTCAATCCATTTGTTGACACTGACATACATAGGTGTTTTCTTTGGCTTTTCTTAAACAACCTTTTTTGGTTTATCTACCAGTTTTATTAATATGTGATCCCCTACTATATCATGTGGACAAAGTTAACCAAGAATGGCTTTTTAAAACAGTTGAAAAGCTCTTTAGTTTAAAATTATGAATTGAAACGGTTATTAGATTTAAAGAAAATGTTAATTTTAAAACGGAAAGCAGATAAATCGATAATTCTGAGGAGATCTTTTTCCATGATTTCATGTTTGATTACTGAATGTTTAGAAGGCTCCTGATTTTATTTCAAGGAAAACATTCCTTATTTTGTGTACATAATTGGGCTCCTCTCCAATGCACAGGGATTGTGATGCAGCTATCCATATATAAATATCTACTCTTATGACATTGTAATTTTTTAGAAAATATTGAAAATAAAATCAAACTCATTCTTACAAAGAAACAGAATCCACAAATCGACAAATGAAATCCCAGAAACTCAGACAACAAATAGATCCCAGGCTCCAAATTTTTCCTTTGGTTTATGAAGCACCCTTCCAACACCCAGAAGAGAAAAAGCGAGTTGTAGGGCCCACAAGGGGACAAAGAGTGACTCAAATGTTTAAAAGATATCATGGGGGAGAAAATTGCTCATAAAAGTCAAGGAACTAATCCATCAAGCAGAGTGTACCATCCTCCATTTTATGAATGAATGATTATAACCTCCAACAATGAAGAAGCACCAAAGGAATACCATTTTAGAGAAATAGGTAATTCCAAAGTTTCACATCTGTCTCTCACCACACTTTTTCTCTTAATATATATTTTCAGTGATGCATATCAATCATACATGAGCATAAATAAATTTGAAGTCCAGAGCAGAAATCACAACCTTAGAAAGTAAAGGGGCATAAAAAGTTTCACTGGTCTCACCTCCAGCAGAATTTTGAATTGTGATTCATTTTTAAAAATTGGACAGAACATCTGTGAAACACCACTAATAACTATTATCCATGGCTCCACTTGGGTGTACAAGTTCTGTTACCGCACGATTTTTAAAACAAATCTGTTTTATTGACACAGATAGTACCAATATATTTTTTATCCAATGTTTGCATTCCCTGGTCCTTGGTATATGCACAGTGGTGTGCACTCATATCTGTAATCATTATTAAACATTTTCAATAGCTTTATAATAATAATAATAATAAATAAAAAATTCCAGAAGAATAAAATAGAAATCATTCATCTCTAAATCAATTTATTGACTCTAACTAAATAGGTGTTTTTCTGGCTGTCCTTGAACAACATTTTGTTGTCTCACAGTTTTTTTGATAAGTGAAGCCATATTTCACAATGTGGACAAAGTGAACAATGAATGGCATTTTTAAAGCTGTTGAAAAGGTCTTTGTTTTAAAATTATGAACTGAAACATATATTAGATGGAAAGAAAATGTTAATTTTAAAAGAGTGTGTAGGCAAATCGATATTTCAAAGGATATCTTTTTTCATGATTTCACGATTGTTTACTGAATGTTTAGAAGACTCCAGATTTTTTTTCAAGGAAATAATTCCTGATTTTCTGGACATCATTTGGCATTCCTCAAGTGCAGAGAGACTGTGAAACAGGTACCATTATATAAATACCTGTTCTTAAAACATATTCTAAGTATTTAGAAAATTTGGGAAATAAAATCAAGCCATGCTTACAAGAAAACAGAATACAAATGAAAACCCAGCAACTGAGAGTACATATAGCTCCCAGCCTGTAAATTTCTCCTATGAATTATGACGAACTTGCCAACACCAAGAAGAGAAAAAGGGACTTGTAGGTTCCACAAGGTGCCCAAGAGTGACTGAATTATTTACAAGATATCATGGGGAAGAGGAATGGTTCATAAAAGTCAAGTATCTAGTCCATCAAGCAGAGTGTACCACCCTCCATTCAATGCATGCGAGATTATAGCATCCAACAATGAATAAACACAAAATAATACCATTTTGGAGAAATAGGTAATTCCAAAGCTTCATATTTGTCTCTCACCCCCTATTTCTCTTATATATATTTTTAGTTATGCATACTAGGCATACATTAACATGCATAAACTTGAAGTCTTGAGCAAAAATCACGACCTTTGAAAACAAAAGGGGCATAGCAGCTTACAGTGGTCCCATACACATGTATCCAGCAGTAACTTGAATTGTGATTCATTTTTTTAAATTGACCAGAGAATTTCTGAAACATGACTAATAACTATTGTCAAAAGCTCAACTTGGTGTAAAATCCCTGACGTGGCCAGGATTTTTAAACAAATCTGTTTTATTGATTCATATTATACCAGTATCTTTTTAATCCAATTTTACATTCCCTGGTCCTTGGTATATTACAGTGGGGTGCATTCTTCTTTCAATCATTATTAAACCTTTTCAATAGCTCTATAATAATTATAATAAATAAAGAAAAACCAGAAGAATAGAGAAGAAATTATTACCATTCAATCCATTTTTTGGACACTGATATACATAGGTGTTATTCTGGCTGTCCTTGAACAACTCTTTTCCTTTATCTAACAGTTTTATTGATATGTGATCCCATACTACCTCATGTGGACAAAGTGAACAATGAATGGCCTTCTTAAAGCTGTTGAAAAGGTTTTTATTTTAAAATTATGAACTGAGATGGATATTAGTTTGAAAGAAAATGATAATTTTAAAAGGGAGTGTAGGTAAATCAATAAGGCAGAGGAGATCCAAAGCTTCATATTTGTCTCTCACCACCCTCTTTCTTTAATATATATTTTAGTGATGTATATCAGTCATACATGAACTTACATAAGCTTGAGCTTTAGACGAGAAATCACAGACTTAGAAAATAAATGGACATAACAATTACAGTGGTTCCAGAAGAGAAAAGGGGACATGAAGTGTCCACATATTGACAAACAGTGACTAATATGTTTAGAAGGTATCATGGGGGAGAGGAATGTTTCTTAAAAATCAAAGACCTAATCCATCAAGCAGTATGTACCACCCTCCATTCTATGAATGAGTGATTATAGCCTCCAACAATGAAAAAAAAACAAAAGGAAGACCACTTTAGAGCAATAGGTAATTCCAAACTTCATATTTGGGAATTCCAAATATGGAATTCCAAACTTCATATTTGGGAATTCCAAACTTCATATACAAGGAAACTCAAGAACTAAAAGTAAAATATAATTAACTGATTGCGACATTCAAAAAAAGAAAATGGAAAAAGAACAAAAGAGATTTTTAAAATTATTTATTTTTATTTTTTCTTCTTTTATCACTGCATTATCAGATGTCCAGTGTGTACCATGACACCATCCCCCTCTCATTCCCCAGTGTCTCCCAAATTTTTCTTTAGGTTTCAAAGACGTTTTACATCACAGCAATGTCACACATGGAATACTAGCGATTCCCATATACCCAACTTCCCTCTCCCTTCCCCACCACATATTAAAACTTTTTTTTGAATGGTAGCATTGCTTTAACTCTTATACAGATAGTGAAACTTAGCTACTAAACATTTTCTATGGTTTACAGTATAGTTTACAATTTAGACGGTACAATATAATAATTTTGGATGATATTTACCATATCCTTTATCCATTTCTGTAAGGCAATGAAAAACATTTTTCCTGACCTGTAAATACCCCATTCAATCTTTTCTTTTCCTTCCTCCCCATCCCCCTGGGGAATATGCCACTCCCCTGTCTTGACTCATGGGATGACAAGATTCATAGTTGCATGCCTGGGTATTCTAACCTGCCTTACCTAATCTACACACCTGTTAACACTGCATCACCAAACTGAGTAATATCACTACCCACCTATCCTATCCATCAATATAAAACTATACTCAATCATTTTACCATAGATTATGTCTATATGGGTGATGGATCACAACCTCTTCTTCTCTATCTCTTCCTTGTTAACCTATCTTTCAGACAGTGGTTCTCAGAGACTGCTCACTTTCCTCAATTCACATCAGTGAAGTCATATGCTGTTCACCCTTCAATGCTTTTCTAGCTTCACTCAACATTCCTCCATGTCATTCCATGTGTTAGCACTTTATTCCTTCTAACAGCTGAGTAATATTCCATTGTATGTATGTACCATATTTTGCTTATCCATTTATATGTTGATGGCACGGGGCTGTTTCCAACTTTTGGCAATTGTGAACAGTGCTGCTCTGAATATTGGTGTGCATATCTCTGTTCGTGTCTTTGCTTTCAATACTTCTGGATATATACCCAGCAGTGGATTTGTTGGATCATAGAGAAGACCTATTGTTAGTTTTCTGAGGAATCACCAAACTGTCCTCCACAGTGGCTGGACCTTTCCACAATCCTCCAAGCAGTGGATGAGGGTTCCTTTGCCTCCAAACCCTCTTCAACATTAATATTCTGCTGTTTTTTAAAATAGCTTTAATTCTGATGGGTGCAGGATGGTATCTTATTGTGGTTTTGATTTGCATTTCCCTAATATCTAGCGATATCAAGCATTTTTTTCAGGTGCTTTTTAGTCATTTGTCTTTCTTCCTTGGAGAATGTATTTTCCTGTAATTTGCCCATTTTTTAAATGTGTATTTTCTCTTTTTTTTTTTCCAAGGTGTAAGATTTCTTTATATATGCAAGATATTAGGCTCTTATCAGATATATGTTTGTCAAATATTTTCTCCCATTGGGCAGGCTGCCTTTTTTTTCTCCATAAAAACGTCCTTTGAGGTTCAGAAATTTTTAATTTTGAGGAGATCCCATTTATCTTTTAGAAAGAGCTCCATAAAGAAGGAGGCAAGATGGCGTCAGTAAAGGAGGGCACTCGCTGAAACCTCTCTGATGACTGTTGATTGTGGACAGGTACCTGCCGGATGTTTGTGCTGTGGGCACATGGATAAAGAGACTTTGTATATCTATCTGTGAATATCAATGGCATGGACTGATAGCTAGAGATTCGTGAATTTTTGGACTGCTTGTGATGGTTAACACAAGTGGCTGAGCCCCATCATTAGGGGGAAAAAATGCCTGTTAGAGCCATGAATTCTGGCCTGCCAATGGTGTGACAGGGCCCAGTGAGTGGGAGTGTTCTGTGAGAGAGGGAAAGCTCTGGCAAAGGGCTGAGACACAACAAGAAAAATAAAGAAGAAATCATTCACCTCTCAATCCATTTGTTGACACTGACATATATAGGTGTTTTTCTGGCTGTCCTTAAACAACTTTATTTTTTTTTTATCTCTCAGTTATATTGATATATGATCCCATGCCACATCCTGTGGACAAAGGGAACAATGAATGGATTTTTAAAAGTGGTTGAAAAGATCCTTATTCTAAAATTATGAACTGAAACAGATATTAGATCGAAAGAAAATGTTAATTTTAAAAGGGAGTGTAAGTAAATCCATAATTCTGAAGTGATCATTTTCTATAATTTAATGATTGTTTACTGAATGTGTGGAAGCCTCCGGAATTTGTTTCAAGGAAACCATTCCTGATTTCTGGACGTCATTGTGCTCTTCATGAGTGCAGAGAGTTTGTGATGCAGGTATCCAAATAAAAATTCCTCCTCTTATGACATATTGTAATTTTTAAAAAGCATTGGAAATAAAATCAAACTCATTCTTACAAAGCAACAGAATCCAAATATACACAAGTGTAACCTGAGGAATTCAAATTACAAATAGTCACCAGCCTCCAAATTTCTCATATGGCTCATGAAGGACTTTGCCAAAACCCAGAAGAGAAAAAGGGACTTTTGTGGACACAAGGTAACAAAGAGTGACTCAAATGTTTACAAGATATCATGGGGGAGAGTAGTGGTTCATTAAAGTCAAGGATCTAATCCATCAAGCAGAGTGTACAGCCCTCCATTTTATGCACGTGTGATTATGACCTCCAATAATGAGGAAAGACAAAAGGAAGAACACTTTAGAGAAATAGGTAAATCCAAAGCTTCATATTTGTCTCTCACTATCCTCTTTCTCTTAATATATATATTTAGTGATGCATGGCAATCATACATGAACATCTGTAAACTTGAAGACTAGAGCAGAAGTAACGGCCTTAGAAAAGAAAGGGGCATGACACCTTACATTGATCTCATACACGCATCTCCAGCAGAAACTTGAATTGTGATTCATTTTTAAAAATCGACCAGAGCAGTTCTGAAACATGACTAATTGCTATTATCCATTTCTCTGCTTGGCTGCACAATTTTTTATATCTCCACAACTTTAAAACAAATTTGTTTTATTGAGACACTTTAAATGAATACCTTTTTATCCAATGTGTCCATTCCCTGGTCCTTGGTATATTCAGAGTGGTGTGCTTTCATCTCTTCAACCATTATTTAATTTTTTCCATAGCTCTGTAATAATTATAATTAATATATAATACCAGGAGAATAAAGAAGAAATTATTCAACTCTCCAACCATTTGCTGACACTGATATACATAGGTGTTTTTCTAGCTTTCCCTGAACAACTTTTTTATATATCTATCACTTTTATTGATATGTGACTCCATACTGTATCATGTGGACAATGTGAACAGTGAATGATTTTTTAAAGTTGTTGATAAGGGCTTAATTTTAAAATTATGGACTGAAATGGATATTTGATTGAAAGAAACTGTTAATTTTTAAAGGGAGAGTACATAATCAATAACTCAGAGAAGATCTTTTCCCATGTTTTCATGATTTTTTACTGAATTTTAAGAAGGCTCCAGAATTTGTTTCAAGGAAACTATTCCTGATATTCTGGATATAATTGCAGTGTTCTGGGGTGCAGATATATTGTGATGCAGGTATCCATTATAAATACCTGCTCTAATAATATATTGTAATATTTTTGGAAAGCATTAGAAATAAAACGAAACTCATTTTTACAAGAAAACAGAATCCACATATACACAAGTGAAAACTCAGGAACTCAGAGCACATTTAGCTCCCAGTCTCCAAATTTATCTTATGGCTTATTAAGGACCTTGCCAACACCCAGAAGAAGAAAAGGGACTTGTAGTGTCCACAAGGTGACAAAGAGTGACTAAAATGTTTACAAGATATCATGGGGGAGAAGAGCGGTTCATAAAAGTCACGGACCTAATCCATCAAGCAGAGTGTACCTCCCTCCAGTCTATGCACACTTGATTATAGTCTCTCAACAATGAAGAAATGCAAAACGAAGACAACTTTAGAGAAATGGGTAATCCCAAAGCTTCATATTTGTCTCTCAGCTCTCTTTTTCTCTTAATATATATTTTCAGTAATGTGTATCAGTAATATATGAACACACATAAACTTGAAGCCTAGAACAGAAATCACAAACTTAGACAATAAAGGGGCATAACACATTACAGTGGTCCCATACCCACTTCACCAGCAGAAACTTGAATTGTGATTCATTTTTAAAAATTGGCCAGAGTATTTCTTACACTCAACTAATAACTATATTCCACAGCTCAAATTGAGTGTACAATTCCTCACATCTCCATGAATTTAAAACGTATCTGTTTCATTGAGATATATTAATCCAATATCTTTTTTATCCAATGTGTACATTCCGTGGTCCTTGGTGTATTCACAGTGGTGGGCATTCATCTCTTCATTCATTATTAAACCTTTTCAATAGCTCTATAAAATGTATAATAAATAACCAAAAACCAGAAGAATAAAGAAGATATTTTTCACCTCTCAATCTGTTTGTTGACTCTGACATAAATAGGAGTTTTCCTGGCTGTCCTTGAACAACATATTTGGTTATCAATCATTTTTATTGATATTTGATCCCATACTACATCATGTGGTCAAAGTGAACAATGAATGGCTTTTTAAAAGCTGTTGAAAAGGTCTTTATTTTAACATTATATACT
>JAQZBX010088603.1:0-12730 GCA_029593785.1 Cabassous unicinctus
GGTCAGTATGATCTAGAATGGTGACTATCCCATATGAACATGAATGGTATGTGCATTCTTCAGTTGTTAGTTGTAATATTCAGTTAAAATCAATTAAGTGTATTGCATTAATAGTATTATTCATATATTCTACATCCTCACTGATTTATGATCTACTTGTCTTGAATTTACTAAGTATTAAATAGTCCCCTTTGTGTATGGTATTGCTTCTGTCATGAAGTTAATTTTGTTTAACATAAACAATTTTATCTATCTATCTGTCTGTCTGTCTATTTATCTCTCTATCTATCATTATACCATATTTTTAAAGCTTATCTTTTTCAGATTTTATCACTTTCTATCATTTTATAACAAATCAATTTGACTGATACTTATTAATAAAGAATACAATTCATCCAAAGTGAACAAACAATGGTATTTGGTAAAATTACATAGTTGTGCATTCATCACTCCAGTCATTATTAGAGAATTTTCATTATTTTAATAAAAATAATAATAAACAAAAAGCAGACAAACGAGCAAGAAAATTCTTCGCCTCTCAATCTCTCTCTGTGTTTCCCCTGCTGTACATAGCTGCTATTTCTGGCTATTCTTGAACAATTATTTATTTATTTATTAAGTAGTTTTATTGAGATATATTCACATACCCTATGATCTATCTAAAATGTATAATCAATGGCCTTTAGTGTAAACACAATATTGTGCAATCATCATCACAAAAGATTTTAGAATTACTTCATTACTCCAAATAGAAAAACTCCACACAACTTACCATGCCTTCCCTAGCCCTACATAGCCACTAATCAAATTTCATCTTTATAAATTGATTTATATTTACATTTTATATAAATGGAATCATACAATATGTTATACAATATATTTAGTTCATAGTAATGCAATCATACGAATTTGTTCTTTTGCGTCTGCCTTGCTTCACTCAACATAATATCTTCCAGGTTAATCCATGTTGTCATGTTATGATATGGTTTTAAGTTTTGCAGTCTGGAAATCTATGAATTAATGGATTTAATTATTTACATTCAATGTAATTATTGATTATTTGGTATGAAAGAGAATAATTTTCTATTTATTCTTTCTCTTTCAATTGTCTTTTTCTTCTGTTCTTCTTTCCTTTGGTTCTACTTTTTCTGACATCTTTTGAGTTAATTTAATATTTTGACATGATTCCATTTGATTTTCCTTTATTTTTTTAAACTACACCCTTTTGATAATGGTGATTGTTTCCTTAAGGATTGAAATATACATTTCTAATTTAACATTGCATGCTTATGCTTCAAATTTTGCCACTTTATATTTCATGAGTTACATTTCACATGTCATTGTATACGTACATATCACCTCCTACCCTTTGTGTTATATTTGACATATATTTTACTTCTACATTCCTTATAAACCTTACATTATATTGATGTTGTTTTTTCTTGTTATAGTCACATGTCTGTTAAAGAAATTTAAAAAAATAAAAATAATAGAATTTTATATTTGCCCAAATGTTTACCATGTCCAACGTCCTTTATTCCTTCCTGTAGTTTAGCAAGTTTGCATTGATCATTCTGTTATAGCATAAATAATTATCCTTTATTATTTCTTGCAGTGCAAGTATTCAGACAACAAATTAATTTAGCTTTCTTACTTGATGTTACCTCAATTTTAACTTCTTTCTTGGTCATTATTTTCATGGGATATTCAATTCTGGGTTGAATTTTTTTTTTCTTTTCTACATTTTAAAGCACTTTTAAATTTTCTTACACTGTCTACTGTCTATGTTTGCTTTTGATGTGAAGACAACCATCATTTTCATCATTGTTCTCTTATGTGTGACATTTCTCCAAGGTTTTCTCTTTATCAACATTTTCAAGTATTTTGAATATTGTCCATCTAAGTAGGGCTTCTATGTGTTTAACTTGCTTGAGATTTGTTGAACATATTTATCTGTAAGTTGATGTTTTCTCCAATTTGTTAAAGTTATATCTTTTTGTTTTTTCTTATCCCAATAACGTGTATGTTAACTAATTGGTATTTCACAGATCAGTAATGCTCTTTTGATTGCTTTTTTCATTGCTTTTTCTTTCCGTTCTTAACACTGGACAATTCCCAGCGTGGTTTCCAACACCTGATGCTTCTTCCATCTCCAATCTGATATTTGGTAACTCTTGTGAGTTTTTTGCTTCAGATATGTGTTTTTTTTTCAGCACTGAATTCATGTTGCCCTTTTTCATAGTCTTCCTATCATCACTAGCATTCTTCATCTTTTTAATCATAAAAAAACCCAAAACATGTTTTCTGCTATGTCCTTAATATATTTATAATAGCTGCTTTAGAGTCTTTTCTCTGTTTATTCCTACACCTGCATCATCTTGGCATTTGTTTATATTGTCCACATTTATTTGTTACTATGTTTAAATTTTTCCTGTATTTTTCATTTAGTATTTGTTATCGTATGCTGGAAACTGTAGATGATATAATGTAAGGTATCTGGAATTATTTTGCCTTCCTTAATGAAATGTTGAGTTTTGTTTGGGCATATACTTTGCTCTGATAACGAGTTTTGGCCCTGTGGAAGATAAGTTTTTAGGTTTTGTTAAGGCATATATAAAGTAGCCCCTATTCTGCTCTATAAATGTGACCTTAAAATTGTCTCAGCTGGATCCTAGAGTTATTGAAAAGGTATTTCCATGCTTTCTGCATCTGAAGTCCACTATCTCACTGCATGAATATTATTTCTATTCTCTTATTAAAATAGAAGAACTACTGACGACTAAGTTTGGGTACTTTATTTGCTTTCTTCTCTAAGGGAGCTCAGTCCTGTGATGCAGATGTTTCTGTCTAATGACAGATCACCCAAAATCAGGTCCAGTTTTCTGTTGGAAGATTAGTGCTGTGCCAGTACTATTCTGTCATGAGAAACAGAAGTCTCATTCTGTAAATTTTGATTTGCACACCCATAGATTGACAATGAGTCATAATGGATGCTTGGTCAACAGTGCTTATAAAACACATCCTGATTTCATAAATATTGAAATGTAAAGAAAAAATGTACTTAGATTCCATGTAATAGAGTAATTTAGTTTAAAAAACATTCTAGAATTGAAAGTTTCTCAATACGTACAAGTAATGGGAGAAAGCATAAAGAAAAGAAACAATTTGACAGTTTGGGAGCTATGGTCAGAGCATATTTTCCTTATGTGATCTAAAGCAAAAAAGCATTGGATACATTGATTTGTACACAATCTACTGCTCTCTAAGGAGACAATGGCCTTTATAGTTAATGTGTTACACATGAACTTGAATCTTCTTTCTGAATTTTGAAAGATGTACTTTAGACAGGTGACAACTTCTTTGCTTGTTTGGGAATAATAACCCCATATAATATTTTTTATTTAACTTTATTAAAATGGTATTACAACCAATAAAATGTTATCAATTTTAACGGCAAATAAATGAGTTTTCACAAATTTGTACACCCATAAAACCACCACCACAATTTAGATATAGATTCATCAATGGCCCCCTCTATTAGTCAGGGTTCTCCAGGGAAACAAAATCAACAGGAGATATCTGTCAATTATATATTTTATAAGAGTCTCTCACATGACCGTGGGGATTCATAAGTCCAGGTTCCACAGGCAGGCTGCAAGCCAAGGACTCTGATGAAAGTCCAGTGAAGGTCCTTGATGAGTTTTTGGGAGAAGTTGGTAGTCCATAGGTGATCTTTGAAATTTTCTCTTAATGTTGAAATCACTTCATTCAACTGGTTGGATGAAAGCATCATCCATTGCTCATGCAATCTCCCTGATTGATGCAGATGTAATCAGCCATCCATGCAGAAAACTCACTGTTGACCAAAGTCTATAAATGCTCTTGTATTACAATTAGCCCAGTGATTGCTGAACCAAACACCTGGACAGAATTACCTGGCAGAGTTGACACATTAGCCTAACCATCACGCACCCCCAACCAATTTCCTTTTCATCCCTTTGCAAACAACCTGTTCCATGCATACTCTGGACCTGGTAATTAATGACTGATCTTTTTTTCTGTATTAGCACTTGATATATTTGGAAACATAATGTATATTGTCCTTTGTATTTAGTTTCTTTTGCTTAGCAAAATGTTTTTGAGAATCATCTTGTTGTTGCATGGATCCTTTGTTTGAATTTTTCTGTTGCTAAGGGGGTTCCATTTTAAGGGTATTCTACAATGCATTGTCCATTGACCTGTTGTTAAAATTTGGGTTGTTTTCAGTTTTAAGATTTTATGAAAAAGAGCTGCTCTTTATGTCTATTTGGACTTATGGTTTTATTTTTTGGGTAAACAGTGGAATTTTTGGGTCATACATAAAATATATGCTTAATATTATAAGAAACTGATGATTTTCCCAAGTTATTGCAAATTTTCACCTTCCCAACAGCAACATATGAGCTTATTCACCCCCATTTAAAAACACTTAGTAATATAAAACCTTTTAATTTTAGTCATTCTAGTAGGTATTTATATGCACATTTTAGTGGTTTTAAATTGCATTTTCTGATGATTTAATATGTTGACATTGATTTAGTGCCCTTAAATGTTCTAATAAAAATATAACAGTTTTGAAAAGTATGCATTCTTATGACTATTTTCATTTTCTTTCGTATAGTAAAAATGGCAAAATAATTGCAAACACATAAAATGCTTAATAATGAGATATTAGTTAATTATTTTCTAACTGTGTGCTGGATTCTATATATGAATAAATTTTTGTAGAAGATCTGTATGGTAGAAAAATATTCATATTATTTTGTTAGGCAAAATAAGTTCCAAATAACTTTATCCATGAATGATGTTATATATATGTTATTCAAAGAGGAAAAATTAAGATGGATAGTTCAGGGTTAACAGTATTTGCATCAGTATGGGGATTTACAATTAATTTATTTTCTTTATTCCTGTTTTATATTTATTTTACTTTTTCGTGAAAAAATGTTAATATTAGTGCTATTTTTATCATCATCACTGCCATCATCATCATTATCATCTGATTAAAATTGCTAATTTACAAGAAAAATTTTGCCTTAGTATCAGCAAGCCTTAAGGACAGTGTGATTTCAGGAGCAAAAAGAAAGTTCTTCCACCAAGCTTACATAAACCCACATGGTGAAAAGATGTGATTGCACCAATTGACAACCAAGATATTCTGACCTCATGTATGCCAGATGTCTTGTACTTTTTTCCTCACCTGATCCAGGAAAGGTGGCTCCAAAGTCACCCCTTGCAACTCTGTTAACTTTATAGACTTCTCCAAGCACAAGTGACTATTTTCTCCATTGTGTGCCTTTTCTTCTTTGTAGCTAAAAACGTCAGTGCATCTCACTATTCAATACTCTGATAAAAATTAAAAGTAAATAATTTTATGAAGTTGGAGGGATATAAGATAATAAGAAATTCATTTCTCTTTGTCAAAACATGGAAGAAGAAAAAACGAAATTCAGGTCAGAAAAGGGCCACAGAAAGAATCAAAGCCCATTAATTATGTCATTATATTATATCATTATTAGCTTTTCTTGTCATCTGACTGGAATAAATGATGACCTAAAATGTAAAAATCCCGTGATAGTAAAATCGTGATTTCACGAAGAAATCAGCTCAACATGATCACAATTGATGTAATCATGTTGAACAAATCCCAGTAGTCTAGAGAGTGTGAGCCTATGCCAATTACTATTATTCCTTGGATTGTCACTTGCAGTAATTTTATAATTACTTCTTCAAGGTGTGCTGAAAAAATACTTTAGGGATAAAAGTGCAACAGAGGTATATATCATTCTCATCAACTCATCTCTTCTACCACTATGTGTCTGAGAAAATCTATCCAGGGCTCAGGTAGAAATTAAAACTCTAACTTACATATTGCACTTTCTCTTTAGATCTTCATCGGAAGCAGTCAGGAGACAACAAAAGCAGCTTCAATGTTACCTTAAATACCTAAACTGTTTAAAGGAGTTGACATACATTTCTGATTTAGATTGATTGCTAGAAAAACACTCAACTTTTATTGGAATTATGTGTTTATATTATCATTTTTCTTCAAAAATGACATTCTCACCATTCACTCAAGTACTAAGTATACATTAAATAACCATATTTGAATAGCTGCTTAAATTAATCAACTTATCAATATTTCTAGAATATCTCTTCAAAGGTAGTCACCCTGAAAAACTTTATCAAATAATTCAAAGAGAAATAGACAAATCAAAAAGGAATCATATACATCAGAGCAAAGTTAGAGCTATTATAGGAAATTTTATATTTCTCTTAAAATTACTGAGAAGAAAACTTCTGGGGGCAAATTTAAAATTAACTAAGGTACAATCACTAGTAATAAGTGTTTGTGAGACGAATTGGTAATTATCATAATTGTCAAATCAGAATGTTAGAAACGACAGTCACTTTAGATATCCTTTAGTGAATGTCTGATATTGAATAGATGGGGACCCAAATACACATAAAAGGAAATTACTTAATGCATGCAAAAAGTCTATTTTCTAAATAAATACTCAAAAGAGTTTTTACTGAAATGCCATTGGCTAATATAAATCCACGATGTGGGTAATAAGACCTAGAATTTAGGTTCATGAGAAGTCATTAGGTAACATGCCCTGCTTTGATGATTGTGAGACAGTGGAATAAAAGACCCAGACAGGGAGAAGGTGCTTGATCTCATCTTGGCAGAACAGACAAGGAAGGTAATCTTATGTAATGTATATTCACATACAATGTTATGCATGGCTCTATCTACAACATGTCATAAACCTTTTTAATAATTTTCATGCTTAAAATATCAATGTTTTCGCAGCTTTTCTGGCAGACTTTTTTATGATTTGAGACCAAATTGAGGTAGTTACTGAACTCAGGTATTGAAACTAAATTTCAGTTAGCCTTAATTCTATTTTCTATGGTCTTTTTCTTGACTTTAATGTTTCCAAATCTCACACTTAATCCATCTTATAGGACTGCAAAATAGTGACCCTATGCACACGGATTAGTAACTGATAGTAATTCAATGCTATCCTGCAACCTAGGACCTCTGCATTTTATCTGGAGCCTGAAGAGGAAAAAATTAACTCCAAAGGAACGTTTTGAAAAATAATAATTTCAGCATCCTGACCCATGTATAGTTCAGCTTTGTATTTTTACTGATTTTTTTTAAATTTATTTAAGTAAGAGGATAAACAACATCCTTGGATCTTTGAATTTTACCAAGTATTTGCCTTTTTATATCACGTTACCATAAATGCTTTTTTGCTTAATAATCACCATTATTCTACAAGTAATGATAATGCATCTTTATAAAACCAACAATAAACATATGAGTATTGATATCCACCTGAATCAAATTTATCAGCATGAATAAATTTGTTTTCTCTCTAAATTTTTTGTTATCTGAGCTCATTTCACTCCCAAGAAAAGAAATTTTACATTATTGAACCAATGAAACCTCATGTGGAATTTTATTTCAGTTATCTATCTTTCAATAAGGATCCTAGACTTTCGAAAACTCCATTGACTCCTAATTACCCATAATCTTAAGATGTCATAGGAAAATGTCATAGGAGATCCCTTACTTAAAATATTGTCTGGTGCCCTGAATAACTGAGAATTAGTTATTCATCTGAGTAATATTTATCACAGAGAGTCCACAGTGTTCATCGTATTACACACACAACTGTTCTACAATCTCTCTACTACTTCAGAATGAATTACTTGGCATTCTATATTGAGATAGCAGTTAGAAAATGGTAAGAGTCAGGGGAGAAATATTTTGCTACTGCTTGCATAAATATGAAATAAGCAAGCAATCTTTCAAACAACAAGGTGCACTAAGTGCAGTAAAAAGTAAATAGGAAGCTATCAAAGATGGCCTTCACAGCCAGTAAACATTAGCCTGTGACATGCTGGTAATGCAAGTTCTAAAAGCATTTACTTATAGAAATAGAAATAATCTTCAGCTGAATTTTCATTAAATTTTTCATCATCATTCAGAGAAGCTAATTTAGCAGAAATAAAGCCTTAGCTCTAATGCAGCAAATTTGTGTTTTTCATAGATTTACCAAAGATATTTTACATTTGCTGACAATATTTATTTTATGCGTTTAATAACTTCATTTAAATTAATATGGATACACACATATAAACGTATATGTGACTTTATGATACACTGAGACTGTCTAGAAATGATTCTACCACTATCTGGTCATTGTGGAATTTAGGATTCTTAGACTAAAGAGAACAGTCGAGATGTCGCAGAGTCTCTTAATGAGTCAGCTTGTTAAATGCTGCATATTCTTGCCCACACCTTTAAGCACATGGACATATGTGTGCTCTGGGAATCCCTGCAATAGTGAAACCCATTTTATCTCATTTTCAAAACGTGGAATTTTCCACATTTATTTTACCATTGACCTATTTTGTTTCCAGTGATTTTTTAAGTTTTTTGACTTTTAAAGAAGCTTTAGATTACATAAATGTTACATCGAAAATATAGGGGATTCCCATATACCCCACCCCTCTTCCTTCTCTACTTTCCCCCATTAACAACATCTTTCATTAGTGTGGTACATTTGTTAAGACTGATGAACACATATTGAAGCATTGCTACTAACCATGGTCCATAGTTTACATTATGTTTTACACTTTGCACCACACAATTTTATAGGTTTTGACAAAATGTATAATGGCTTGTATCCATCATTGCAATGTAATTCAGAACAATTCCAAAGTCCCAAAAATGCCCCATGTTACACCTACTCTTCCCTCTCCCTCCCCTCAGAAACTCTGCTGACCACAGTTTTGAAAATACTAATCTAAAAACTCAGGTAAAAACACACTTAACATTTATTTGTTCCCATTTTCTCATTCCTAATCATAATTGCCCTACATCTGCTGCAGTCAATTCTAAAAGTGAACTGAAAAAGAATCAGGGTACTTTTTTGTTAAACTGAAGAATCTTCATGCATGTCAGGAGGTACTATTATCAAAATTATCTTCTTCCTAAACTGTGGAGTGTGGGTTGCTGCATATTTGGAAAAGAAAGAATGTGAAATAGGTAGATTAAATTCCAATTTTGGCCATTTAGTTATTTTAAATACATGAGCTGAGTGTCTTTACGACACTAAAACAAAAGATTTATATATATTAAGGTGAAACATTTCCAAAGTGATCCTTCCTCCTAGGGAAAAAAAGCCTTAGCTTTTTAAATACACTGATCCTTTAATGAATGACCACGATGGTCAAAGTTGTAGATTTAAGCCTTGAAAATTATTTCAAAGTACCAGGGAGTATCAGTTGTAATGTGTTATCATACTTGGATTTAACATACACTCCAAAACAATAGCAGAGACCAAGTAATTATATGCTATTTCATAGTTATTTTATGAGTGTCTACACTTCTTGTCCTATCATGGAAAGATTTCCTAGTTTGCTTATCACTTCTAAATGTTTTATTTGCCACAATAAAAAAATTCATGCTTACATTCACATGAAATATCTTTGATTTTCTTTGCAATCCACCCATGTCTGCCTATGCTATTTGTATTATCTGAAAACTTCTCTACATTTGCCTTCTGACAAAATTCCTAATGAGCGTTCAAATCTCAGGTAAAGGTTAGGTTTTCTTGATGCCTACTCAGTTTCCTGAGCATAATTAGTCACTTTGTTCAAATATTTATTATTGTACCAATTGTACTTAATTTTCTCTTCATAAGTCTCACTCATTAAAAAGATATCAACAGGCTTTCCCAAGGCAAGCACTGATATCAGCCATGTTTATCTTCCCAACAAAATAATTTCACGTATGTGGTGGTCAATGCTGTTTGTGTATACATGATGTCTTTTTATAGTGACTAAATCATGTAGTATCTTGGTTGCATCAAAGAGACAAAATAGTTAACTTGTAAGTGTTCCTGATTTAATTCCCAACAGCTTAGAAACTTGAAATATATATTTGGTGACAGTGCCAATGCACTGAATTTTTATTTGCAGCTTAATGGATCAAGCCTACAGACTTTTTTTAACACCCAGGTTAAATATTATATTAAAATGGAATTTTTACTAAAAGTTTATATTTGATACACTGATTATGGAAAAAATGAATTCTAATAAATCTTTATAATTGGGAGCTTTTAAGTTCTGGGAATAAGGGGCCCACATTACCACCTGACAAAAATTCCATTGGCCTGAGTGGCTAATGAGTCTTTAGATTGGAAACCACTCTCCAGTTCACCTCAGTTCACTCTTACACCCAACTCACTCCACTCATTTCTGTTATCTAAATGGTTCCCTTAATTAGTTGAGTTTGTGGTCCCTTCTTCAATTCTTGCAACATTTATAAAATAACATATGACAAGTTCAGAAATCCATGTAGAAAAATGCCATATCCCAGACTCTTGGTATAATCCTTTCTCATTTCATGGTTTTATTAATGATTATTACCTGAACAGGTAATGTTATCTGAAACTATAATCTTTTCATTATAATTAGTAATGTCTGAACTTAAACTAAGGATACTTCAACTTTTCTTGATCGGTTTTTTCTTTAATAACTTCTGGACATTAGAGTTCTACAAAAAAGAAGATTGAGCTATTATGTATGATACTAAAAATATTGGAGTCAAATTTTTGTTTACCAGTAACACAAATGTGCAAATTCTGTTATATACTCTGAACTCCTTAAATTCTCTCTGGCATAAAGGAAAAACATAGATGGATAAACAAACAAATACTGTGATAAACATTTGGAGAACCCTCTTTTTCCCTACTTGTGTCTTTCTCGCTTTATTCATTCATACTCTGCTGTCCACAAATTCCTTCAACAGGAATTCATAGGAGACTTTGTTCTTTGCAAATTTGAGACATTATGTTTGATCTATTTATGTAGAAATCATACAATCCCCTATAACTTTAGGATATAACAGTTAAAAATGTCCAATAGAATTTCCTTCACACCTAAGTGATACTGGGTACTCTAATACAATAAGTAGATAACACAAACCTTAAATGTGGACCTTCTAAAGGGTTTTCCTTGAAACACTGCACACACTGCTAGTGACCACCAAAATTTTTAATGAATGCATGTCACCATTTTTTCCAGGAACTCTTCCAGGTAAAGTGCAGAAACCCATTATTTTATTTTATCTTACAACAGATTTAGGATGTAGGACACATTACTATTACCACTTCCAAATGGAGACATGGAGGACTTGCCCATAGTTACTAAGCAGTTAAACTGCAGAAACAATACTGTATTCCAGGGCTCTTTACTGACCATGAATGTAAGCTTTGCTATTGCTTCTAAGGATGCTATTCCCTGGCTTTTGAGTACAAGCGATCGTAGGCTATGGCTCAGCTGCATAATAGACATCTATAAGTATACTAGTAAACCACATATTACACATGCTTATGGTTAAGGAGAAGATGAGTGACTCAACACTTTTTATGTAACACTCTGCAAGGATGCCAGTGTGCCATTGTCCTAGCTCTTTTTTACTATTTTTTTCCTCATGGCCTTCTGTGTCTATATATGTTATTTCCTGTTAAATTTCAAGTTTAGGGAGGCAATATATTGCAGCGGACCGAATAAAGGAGCTTCTCAAGTAAGATTACTTTGGGTTGGTATCTCAGATGTTATGCCCACTAGCATAATTGGCCCAATTACCTCATCTTTCTGTACTTCATTTCTGACATCAATGAAATGGGGTTGATAATAGTATCTATCATTTTTCTGAGGATTTAAACTACAACCTGTTACATAATTAGTGATCAATATGTTAGCCATATCTCTTATGAATTTTTTCACAAATGATCATTAATTACTAACTATCCTTGGTATTGGAGGTATAGATGCAAATAGAGACCTCTTTACTAGCCTTCTAAAACTTGAGTAAAATAAGTTTTTATAGCTCTTTTTTTTTCTTTTTTTTGGAATCTTAAATCACAAGGAGCACACTGAATAAAATTAATAATTTGGTGTGTTTTTGCACACATCTCTTCAATTACTGTACCTGAACTTTTTGGTATGTTCCTCTTGTGAGTTATTGAAATTAATCTTCACCTCACTTATTCTTCCATTTCCTGTATAGTAGACAGCAGTGATTTTATATCCACCATCCATTTCCTATGTCTTCTTTTTGAACAGATTTTTATTTTATTTTTTATTTATCTACCACATGACTAAATCACTTATACAATTCTTGAAAAGATAGTTTAATTAAGATATGGATCCTTATTAATTTGAAATTGCAATTCTTTGATAACTTTTATTGAACAAATCACTCTCTTTGTTTCAGTCAAACAGAAAGGGCATCATTGTTGCTAATATTGGAAAAAAGGCAGTTGATCTCTGATATTTGATATGCAAAATAAATCATATTTTACTAGTTGCTATGACTGTCATCTAATGACCATGAGCAGAATTCATCTTAGGTTAAACATTATGTTTTATGTGGCAAAACACACAGCTGGAACAAAACTTGTCCTTGTTAACAACGTTTAACAACTGAATCTAACCAACCAAAACCAAAACTCTATTCTCTTGGATTTCATACTATGTCACACAATAAATCTTTCTATTGTTTAAGCCATTTTAAGTAGATTTTTCAGTTTCTTGCAGATAAGAGCATTCTAAATGAAAGTACTTTCTATGTTTCACTTATGTCTTTTTTTTTTTTTTTTTT
>JAQZBX010088605.1:0-12728 GCA_029593785.1 Cabassous unicinctus
GTGCTGGAAACTCAGTCGCCCCATTTCAGGTAAGGGTATCCAGTGTCTCTTCCAGCTCCATCTCTTCCCTCTGGAGTGGGGCCACACAGGTAAGGAAAGGTTTTTTTGTTTCTGCATTTTTTTTTTTTTTTTTTTAGATTTAATAATGTATTTTTCTGTGGAGCATATAGCTTCAAACCACTAGAGTGACCAAAGAAGAATAAAGCATATATGAAAGTTCAACCAAGGGAAATGTTACTGGAACATAGAATATTGAAAATTCTTCACCATCAAAGAGTTAACTCTTGACCTTGTCCCCAAATACAGTGAGGGCATCTGATTGTTGATGCCCAAGTTCAAAGAGAGACTGCAGAACCTCTGTATTTTCAAACAAGGACAAATTCTCGGTTTCCTTGATAGTTTATTATTATTTTCTGAAAAAGAATCCGATAACATAAGCTCTCTCAGAACAGTTTATGTGGAAAAGGATATGCCTGTTGCTTTTATTACTATAGTGGGAATCCACACCAAATCCTTAGAGCAGAATAATTATTTATTCTTTCAGGAAATATTCATAGAATTCCCAGAACTGCTCTGAGTATTGCACATTGAGTAGAAGAAAAACATAAAATTTGCCTTCAAGATTGCATTCTAGTGGGGTGACACACTAGATGTAAGTAATAAGTAAAGAAATTAATTTCCTTTAAGTAGTTGTAGATGTAATAAAGTAATAAACATAAATTATGCATATAAAATTCAAAAATGAAATATAAAAGAACAAAAAACAATTTGGGCAAGCTGCTCTAGATGCTTCTTTTTTTTTTAATTATATATATTTTTTATTTTTTAAAAGATAGATTACATAAATGTTACACAAAAAATATAGGGATTCCCATATGCCCCACTCCCCACACCTCCCATACCCTCCCACATAAACAACATCCTTCATTAGTGTGGCACATCACCTGCAATGGATATACCCATCCTGGGGCTTTGCCATTGAGCATGGACCATAGTTCACTTTGTAGACCACACTCTTTCCCACACAGTTCTGCATGTTATATGCTGATGTAAAATGGCCTATATCTGTCGTTGCAATGTCACTCAGGATAATTCCCAAGTCCCGAAAAAGTCCCTGTATTACAACTGCTTTTCCCTCTCCCTGCCCCCAAAGCGTCCAGTGGCCACTGGCTCCACATTAATGTTGTAATTTCTTCCATTGCTTGAATCACAATATGTCTACAACAGAATAACAGTAAGGCCACTCTAGTCCATAGCTCTTCCCCCAATCCTAAGGAGTCTGAGATGATGATGCCCATTCCACTTCCAAGTGAGAGGGGGCTTATATCCCAAGGATAAGATGGATGGGATTATCCTGCCTACAGCTGCAGGCTCTCTCCATTCCCTGGGATGGCTGTTGTCCATCATCATCTCCCCGCCAGGTGTCCTGGGTGAGTCCATTGAGCTATAGAGTAGGAGTTGCAGCTCCACTGAGATTCCAGGCCCAGCTGGCATGTGGACAGCCCAAAGACTCCAGTCTCTGGAAGTACACGATTTTATCTTAAGCAATTCACCTCGCTGTCCAACTCCCTCCAGATCGATGTCCCTAAGATTCTCTCTCCGTGGGCTCCCAGAACAGACCACTCAGGCAGGATCCTGTCCCTGATCAGCCGTCCTCTGCGAGAGAGATGGTGAGTGCCCACCTAAACCGACGTCATCTTGCCCTGTCTCAAGAGAAGATTTTTATAGAGGTTAGAACAGACCACGGCATGACCTAGGGCTCGTCCATGGGGCACTATAACCCGGGGGTCACTCATAGCTGCCACCTCCCTCTTGCCCTGTGAAGAAAGGCTCCTGATAATGATTAAGGATGTGCTCACATCCTCCCAGGGGGCAGTCCTGGGCAGGAGAAGGAAAGAGCTTAAAATCTCTTAGAGGAGTCTCTCTCGAAGTTTGCTCCTTTCTTTTCTTTTTGTAGATGGGCTTGGGGCTCTCCCTTCTCAGGAGGGGTCCTCTTCTCCCCACAAAAGGCCACAAGGTCATCAAGGTGGGAGCCAGGGGAAAGGAGACAGGAATTCCTTTAGAATCACTTCCGGGATTTAGACTCCTCATGTTTGTGTGAGAGTCTTGGCCAAGCCTGGGCCATGTAGGGTCCTGTTTTTATCAGAGTTGAATGGGCAGTTGTTTTTCACACGTCTTTATTTTCCTGCATATCCACAGATTTATCTGTCTGTTGTGAGTTCCAGGGATGCCCCAGTTCCTTTCCTGGCAACCTCGCAGACGCTCCTATGAATGTTTGTTGAATTGATTTTACATTTAGCCAGGTAATCTTTACAAACCACGATTTGTGTTGTGTGTGTGTGCTGCTTTTTGTAGACAATTCAATGTGTTACAAAACATGACTGGAGACGCCGATTAATCTTCCTAATGTTTAATTGGATGTATGTTGAAGCCTGGCTGCCATTTTGTTTTTTTCCAGTGTCTTGGTCCATTGGATGGCAGGTTGTCATACTTGCAGGCAAAGTCCTAGAATTTCTACTAACACCATTGGCAGCCTCCCATGTGGGAATTTGGTCAACCTGAGACTACAAGTTGGGATGGTAATGCACATATATCTCAGGGTAGCTCGACACGTGGCTGCTGGCTTGTTGGTGGCCTCGCTGGATCCTGTGAGGTGAAGGGATTCTTTGCTTTGGCAACGGTTCAGTCACCTTCAGAAAGGCACCATGTGGTCTGGGCTTCCGGAAGGACCAGAAAAATCTTCTCCCCACATCCAGTATTCTCTTTGACTTCTGCCTGCAGGTGCAAAATAAAAATAAACAAGAAAGTGTGTGGGGGTGGGTGGGTTAAGTGTTGATTTGGACCCTTGAGTCACTGCTCAGCAGGAGGTCCCTGTGGAGCCGAAAATCTCACCTTGCACTTTGCTCACTCAGCCTGAAATCACAAACAACCCTTTGGCTGGCGTCCCAACAAGCTTCTGACGAAGCACAGCCCACCCTTATGTCACAGAAAACACAATTAGACACGCACAAGTGGCCTGTGAAATACCAGGTCAGGCCCTGGGCACTCCACCCCTCCACCCCAGGCTTTCCTGGAAAAAAACTTCATTCTGGCTCAGTAGGGTGATAAAGGCTAATAATGCAGAGAGAACATTGGATATTGGTTTCAGGCCCTTGGCCAGTGCCAGCTGCTGGGGCGGCGCGAGGGAGAATGTGTGGGTATGTGCACACGCCTGTGAGTGTGCATGTGGGTGTATGTGTGGGCATGTAAGCACGGATGAGTGCGCATACTGTGAGTGTGCATACATGAGTGCGTGTGTGTGTGCAGGTGTGCATGAGTGTTGCATGGTGCAGGTGCATGCGAATGTGTGTGTGCGTGTGTGTTTGTGTTTGATGGTGGGGTGCAATCTACTTCATCTATTTCTAAATAAAAGGAACCAGAGTCCTCGATGGTGAAGAAGCTGCAGTAAAACATGTTGGTGTTCCCTGCAACTGCGGGAAAGTTACCAACTCTTGGGCCCTCTGTCTCTTCATCTGTGAAATGAGGATAAGAATAGAACCTCCTTCCTCGTGGTGGTGAAATGAGACATTGCAGGTATAGCCCTTGGCCCCGTGCCTGGAGCTCAGTTAGAACTCCATCAATGTTGGCTATTTTTAACAAGCATGCTTTATGAGTTTGGGTCAAGTAGGGAAGCTATTTTCCCATGGTTTTTTTTTTTTTTTTTGTAAATTCCCATGCTGAAGCTGTCTGTAAAAACATAGAACACAGTCTTTACCTGAGACCACTTGGGTGATGAGAAAACCATTCAGATCAGGTCAGCTTGATGCTGGAGTGTTTGGCACGAATCTGGAGGCAGCTGTGGTTGCTTTCAGGTTCGTTTGTTTTAATTTTTGTTAGCTTATGTCCTCCAGTGTTGGAGGAAGGGTTGTTTTTGTAGGCTGCAGAAAGTAGAGCATGCATCATTGCTCCATTTAAGGCTTCCATAAAGAAGTGAAATCTGCTCTTCATTTGTTTGTTACTGCTACAAAATACATGATTTTCTAGGGACAACGTATTGGACAGGATTTGTGTTAGTTGCAATGATGGAATTCCACTCAAGTTAAGCAAAACTAGGCAAGCGAAAACCCTCAAATGAGTTCATTGTCTCACATAATCGGAGAGAGCAAAGATGGATCTCGCTGGTTTCAGTCATAGCGAGGCATTCAAAGATCCAGGTCTTCTTGCAGTCTCTTCTTTCCTTCTTCATTCTCCGGTAGCTTCAGGCTTCTACAGTAAACCTTCAGCTCTGGATTACAGAGTAAGAGAGAGCCTTTCTCTTCCAGAATCCATACCCTGAACTTCAGTGAGACGTTCTGATGGTCTTGCTTGGGTCGTTTGCTCTCTCCTTGAACCAGTCATTCTGGGCAGGGAAATGGGGTGCCATAATTTGCCAGACCCAGATTCTGTGCCCACCCCCAAAGCCAGGAGACCAGCAAATCCCACAGAACGTGCCTGGGATAGGGGAGGGCTTGAAGCAGATGCAATCAACTGATGTCTGTGCTAGTGAAACCCCGAGGACAGAAAGTATAAGTAGACTCCAAGCAAGGGATGCTTGAAGGGGCTGATCTGAAACATTTGGAAGAATTTTATATTGGTCAGCCTATTTCCTTGCATTCCAAAGCTGAGCCATTTCTAATTGTTCCTGAATCAAACAAAAGGAGTGGGTCCCATCATATGGTGCTGTGGTGGCCATTCCTAGATGACACCCGGTGGCGCTGGTTTGCTGTTCACATCCCATAGTGGTCCCCTCCCACACCGAACAGGGCCAGCCTGCGTAACCAAAGGATATTGCAGAAATTACAGGGTGTGATTTCCAAGGCTATGTTGGAAAAGGTATTGTGGCTTCCTCCTTTTTTCCTCTTGGGTCATTCACTCTGGGGAAGCCAGTGACCATATTGTCAAGATGCTCAAGCAGCTCTATGGAGTAGCCAACATGGCGAAACACTGAGGTCTCCTGCCAATATCCAGCACCACCTTGCCAGCCGTGTGGGTGCGCCTTCTTGGAAGCAGACCCTCAGCCCCAGCCGAGCCTCCAGATAATGCTGCCTGACCACTGTCTTAATTCCAATCACATGAGGGAGCCAGAACCACCCAACTAAGCCACCCATGAATTCCTGGGCCACAGAAACTGTAAGAGATAATAAATGTTTGTTGTTCAAGCCACTAAATTTTGGGGAAATTTGTTACACAGCTGTAGCTAACTGATACAGACATACTATGGTCTCTTCCCTGCTTCACAAGGACAGAGGCACCGGGAAACTTTCTTCAACTCATTTTAAAAGCACTTCTCAGGCTTGGCCCAGGATGGCATCCCTCATGTGCAGCTGGGGGCTTGTGGTGCGTGTCCTGGCCGGGAGCCAAGAACGCTGGGTGCGCCTTGTACATCTCCGCAGCCTGCACCAAGAACTGAACAGCCTGAGTCTGTGTGAGCAAGAGGGACAAGCCAGTGACCTATGAGGAGGCACACATGCCACACTACATCACCCACTGTAAGGGCTGGCTGTCACTGCACACAGATAACCTGGTTGGGGAGGAACATGCTGCAGAAAGAACGGTGGAGGATGTCTTCTTGCGCAGGTTCATGCTGGTACCTTCCCAGGCTGCCTGGCTGACCTAGTGCTTGATCCTAAAGTACCGGGCTAACCTGATAGAGATCTGTGCCTTGGTGCTGAGGCAGCTCCCTCCCCACATGTTCTGCTTCCTTGTGGGCGGCAGTGAAACGCTACTGTCCCACTTCTGCAAGTGTCTTGTGCGACTGCACCTCCCAGTTCTGCCCTTAAAGGTTATGGGAAGCAGATGTGGCTCAAACGATTGGGCTCCTGCCTACCACATGGGAGGTCCATGGTTCGGCTCCCGGCACCCGTTAAAGAAGACAGTGAGCTGACAAGATGGGCAGGCACAGCGAGTTGATGCAACAATATGATGCTACAAGAGACACAAGAAGAAAAACATAATGAGAGACACAACAAAGCAGAGAGCAGAGGTTCCCGGTGCCTCCTAAAGAGGATGGGCAGGACGGCGAGCTGGCACGACAAGATGATGAAACAAGAGACACAAGAGGAAAAACATAACAAGAGACACAAAGCAGGGAATGGAGGTGGCTTAAGCAATCAGGTGCCTCCCTCCCACATCAGAGGTCCTGGGTTTGGTTCCCGATGCCTCCTAAAGAAACAAAGAAGACAAAAAGACACAGCAAGGGCAAACAACGAGAGGGTGGGGACAGAGAAATAAATAAAATAAATCTTAAAAAAAAAAAAGGTTGTGTGTAAGTACCTATAGGACAATACCCCACCTTTGGCATCCAGCTCTAGCCTGCAAAGGAAAGTAATGTGTGGGAAAGGAGCGAAGTAGAAGGGGGGAAGTACATCCCCTCAGGACTGAGGCACTGTTTTTAAGGCTGCTATTAAATAAAGACTCTGTGTAGCCTTTCCTCTTAGTAGATCTCTACTGTTCAGTTGTGTGAACTAGAGCAGGGTTTCTCTGAGGACGTTCCAGAGTTCCAGGAAGGCCTCTAGTTGTCTGAAGTTTCAGCTATGGCTATACTTCATTGAATACCTTGTGCCAGTCATGGTTCAGGCACTTACCCAAAGTTCTTTGATTCTCTCTAAGTGGAAAGATCCATTTTTTGGTGATTATAAATAATCAATGTTATTTTTAAAAAAATCAAAACAATGTGAACATGAGCATATATGAAAAAAACCACCATCTGTCTCTGAATTTTACTTCTAGGTATTTCATATAAACAAGATCATGTAATTAAAATTTAAAAAAAGCTCTTTTCAAGAAACCCATCAGTTATTATTATAAAATTTAAGTTTCGCTGATGGAATCATGCTGATAACACAGGGCTGCTCCTATTGACTCAACGTGGTGATTTTTGCAGGTTTAAAAAACTATATCTTCACTTGTACGCCCCACCCACCCCCCATCTTAGATATGGAAGGAGTCAAGTTTGAACAGTGTAGCAGTTTGGCAGTTTGATATAGTTATGATTTCCAAAAATAAGTATTGGATTATGCTTGTAAACTGGTCTGTTAATCTGGGCATGACTAAATCATGATTAGGGCGTTGACTGGGCCAAAAAGTCAGTAGGGTGTTGAGCCCCAACCCTTGGTGGGTGGTGGTCTCGAAGATAAAAGACATGGCAAAGGACAGAATTGCAGCAGTTTTGAGTTGGCGTTGTGATGCGGAATCTTGAGCTGGAGCCCTGGGAAGCAGCGTACAGAGGAGCTTGGTCTTGAGTAAAGAGAGAAGGCCCTGGGAAGAGAAGCAAGCCATTTGCCTGATAGTCTACAGCTGGCCTTGTGGCACAAAGCAAGCCTGAGCCCAGAGAGAGGCAAGCCCTGGGAAAAGAGGAACCCAAGAAGCCTGAGCCCTGGCAAACGTCGGCAGCTGTCATGCTCTAACACGTGGCAACAGACTTTGGCGAAGGAAGAAACTTATGCTTTATGGCCTGGTAACTATAAGCTTCTACTCCAAATAAATACCCTTTATAAAGACCAACAGATTTCTGGTATTTTGCATCAGCACCCTTTTGACTAATACAAACAGGAAGGACCCCTTCAAAGGTTTGCCAGCTGCCCCCACTGTTCTTATTTTTATTTTTTATTTTTTTTATTGTGGGTAAAAATCAAATTTTTCACAATACATACCAATATTTGTAAAATGATATATAAATACATATGCATATATGTGCATTTGTTTACATAAATGTTATTTGTTATATATATATATATTTTTTTTTTTAAAGGTGCTTAGATTACCTAAATATTACTCAGAAATTACAGGGATTCCCATGTTCCCCACCGCCCACACCCTTCACTGTTCTTAAAGACAGCATTGATGTGTGCAGTGGTTACTGCAGCACAAGCGTGCAGATTCCATGGGTAACGGGTGGCTAAAGTCCATTGGGTTCTGAATCCCCAATGAAGTCTTCTGGAGGGCCTCCTGACTGAAGCATTGGCTGCCTTGATAAATGTGCTAGAATCCAAGGAAAGCCGATTAGGGGCTATTCGAATCAAGGGCAGACTCATGGAAGAGGTGGGTCCTGAGCAGGCTCTTCCAATCCCCAAGCATGATGACTTTACTATTCCCCAAACACCCCCTGCCACACACACACACACACACACACACACACACACACCTAGTTCCCCCCATTGGCTCTCCAAGCTCCGTGAGCTGAGCCCAGTCCCGCTTTCCAGATGAATCTCCATTGGTCAGGTGCCAGCACCTCGCCCCTCATGCCAGGCACACTTCTCTCTCCCATGCCACTTGCCACTTGCGTGCCCTTTTCCTTCCCTCTGACGATCCAGATATTGCCATTCATCAGGAACTCTTCGGTGACACTTTCCAAACGACTCCAGCTCCCTTCTCTCCCATCTCTGTGCTCTAACAACTGAAAGTATATTCCACACGATGTAGCACCCGATGAGTTGTATCAGCAGGACTGTGATTGCTAGGGCTTGAAAACCCAACTCAGAATGGCTCCTCAGGACTGTCTCTGTTGCTTGCCACCCCCAGGCTCTGATTTCCTCTGAGTGTGGCGCACTTTGAATCGGTCGGCTCCCAACAGCCCTGGGAAGAAAGGCAGGGTGACACGATGACAGGAAACAGGAAATAGGAATGCTGGGGCGGAGGTGGGCTCATCTGAAAAGCAGCAACTGCCGCTTCCATCAGACACACCCTATTTTATTTTATTTTATTTTATATCTATATTTAAAGAAGTTTGAGATTACTTAAATGTTACATTGAAAATATAGGGGATTCCCATATACCCCACATCTCCCCCTTCATTAGTGTGGTACATTTGTTACAATTGATGATCCCATATTGAAGCATTGCTGCTAACCATGGTCTATAGTTTACATTATGGTTTACGCTCTGCACGCACCATTCTATAGATTTTGACAAAATGCGTAATGGCCTGTATCCGTATCATGCAATGACCACTGTCTTTATATCAATGTTACAAGTTCTTCCATTACTAGAATAATCATAAGTCTACTTTGGTCCATAGTTGCATTCCCCCCCTTATGTTTTTTCATTCCTCAGTATTGAGAATTTTGGGATGGTGATGCCCATGCTATTTCTGATTGAGAGGGGGCTCAGACACATCCTTGAATTGTTAGGTTCCACCCTGTGGAAGTCTCTCCCCATGGGGTCCATTTCCTATACTCCCCCTGGCAGAAAATAAACATAAATGGTGCTGGTTCCTCACAAAGTTAAACACAGACTTGCCACATGACCTGGAAATCCCACGCCTAGGGACATACCCAAAGGAATTGAAAACGGGGACTTGGACAGATATTTGTACGAACATGTTCATAGCAGCATTATTCACAGTTGCCAAAAGGTGGAAGCAACCCCAGTGTCTATCAACCAATGAATGGACAAGGAGAATGTGGTATATCCATACATGGAATATTACTCAGCTGTAAAGAGAAAAAGCACTTATCCTTGTTGAGTGAAATAAGCCAGACACAAAAGGACAAATAGTGTGTGATTCCATTTGTGTGAAATATCTAGAATAAGCAAATTCACAGAGACAGAAAGTAGGTTAGAGGTTACCAGGGAGGGTGACAGTTTAATGGGTACAAGGTTTTCTTTGGTGGTGATGAAAGGTTTTGGAACTTGCTAAAGAGGTGATTACACAGCACTGCGAATGTACTAAATGTCACCGAATTGAATGGCTCATTTTATAAGCAAGGCACGTGAGGACCAATATTGTATGATATCACTTGTAAGAGATGACCAGAAATAGCAAATTTGCAGAGATTGATAGCAGATTAGAAGTTATCAGGGGATGGAGGTGATAGTGTTTGGGAGCAAAAGATGTAATGGTTACTTTTATGTTATTTGAATTTCACCTCAATCTTTATATATATAAGATGATGTACTAATAATATATAATATTATATGCTAATAATATACAGTACTTTATTTTATATATACATATGTATGTATATATATATATATATATATATTTCCATTACCATCATCCTGCCTCTGCTTGCATACCTTCTGTACCAGGGCACTCACTCCTTCTAAAGACAAGTCCTTTCGTGGAATTGATCTCTACCGCTCTGTCACTTCCCACCCATTGGGCCAGTTCCACCTCGTCCTGAAGAACACTGACCCTCAATCACCATGTTCCTCCTTCCCTCGCCTCCCTCTGTCCATAAGTCACCAATCGGTGGACTGGACAGACGATCCCTCTGTCTAGAGGAAGGCTCTGTTCTGTCCTCCCAGTGAGGCCCCGGGCTCCTCCATCCCAAATCAAGTACACCTGCCTTTGGGGAAAATCCTATCATCTCATCTTCCATGGCCTGAAATGGCCACTTCCCTACTGGGGTGCTGAAGGGTAGCGGGGAGCAGTGAAAGGCATGAGGCAACGCCGGGTTTGGAAACGTTCCTGGAAAGGTCACCATCTACACCAGCCAAACATTGCGCAAGGCACTTCCGGCTGGTCATTCACCCAGTGTAAACGGAGTGGTAAGGAGAGTCAAAACAGGGCATGGGAAGCCACACACAGTGTCATGAATCAGCATGTGCCGGGGGAAACATGACTTCCTTCTGAAGGAATTTGCAGTTGTTTACAGTTAATATCCATGCCCATTGTTCCATTTCATTTCCGATTAAGACGATAGATAACTGGAGACTGTTGGGGTGACATTAAATGGTGCTTTCAAGATAACAAATTAAGTTTCCTTTTCACGGTTGCAGGAGCAACCACAGAGTACAAAGAGTACACAGTTTCTAAGTGTCTGCCCCAATTTTCGATCTGTTTCGTGGATATCTTCTGGAAGGTGGGATCTCGTGGTGGCCGCCATTTGTGAGAACACAGGCCATGCCCTCTCTCAGGAAAGGGGATGGTCATTGTGTCATCTGTTGGGTTATATCCCCTCTCCCAGCCTTCCTGGACCACCAGATAAGGAGAAGCAGCGTCTTCCCCTCATAGCCCATGGAGACTCTCTCTTCTGGGGCTGCCCAATGAAAAGGTTCCTCTTTTGCATTTGCCACCCTGCAAAGGGTTCCCAGGGGCCAAGCTTATGATTTGCATGGAGTCAGTTAAAATAGTTGTTGGGGATTGAATCATGCTCCCCACAAAGGCATGTTCAATTCTGAACCCCTGGTCCTGTGGGAGTGAACCCATTTGTGTAGAGGGTCTTTGAAGACGTGATTGGTTAAGGTGAGGCCAAGCTGAACCAGGGTGGGCCTTAACCCAATATGACCGGAGTTCTTATAAGCTGAGGAAATGTGGGTGCAGCAGGAGACAGATGGGGAGAGAGACGGCCACGGGATTGAGGCAGAGATGGAGTTCTGGGTCAACAGCCACTACCACCAGGATGCTACAGCCTTCAGAGAAAGCACTGCCAACACCTTGACTTTGGACTTCCAGCCTCCAAAACTGTGTGCCCATAAATTCCCATTGTTCAAGCCAACCCGTCTGTGGTATTTGCCATAGCAGACCTGGGAAACTAAGACAAAATTCAGCAGTCTCTTTCCAGATCTACCGGCTCTCTGCTGACCCTGCCTCACACCCCAGGCCCAGCTGCAGGTGTGCCTACCATCACCTCATCTGGGCTGTCCCTACCAAGCCAGCGAGGTACACTCGTGTTATCTCTAGTTAGGAGGCAGCTGACTGTGCTACAGGGCTTGTCATATTCAGGGTTTGTCATGAATACAGGAGTGTGACATTAACAAGAGGACATGGGGTGGGAGAGTACAGATTTTTCCCAAAAGGTCATTGGGACAACTGGAATTTCTAACCCAAGTGGAGGTGCTCCTTGGCCCTCTGGAGGAGCAGGGTGGGGCCTCAGGCTGGCCAGGTCCAGCCTCAGCATGGAAGAGGGGCTGCCAGACATGGTTCCCAGAACATGCTGTAAAAGCTGCTGCATTTCCATCCTCTGCCCCATCAGGTTGGATCTCCTGAAGCAGGAGGGGTAGGGGATGGGGCTGGGGTGTTTCCCACACTCACCGGCCACTTGCTACTCAAAGCGCAGTGTCTGGTCCAGCAGCATTGGAATCACTGGGAGCTTGTTAAAAGGCAGAGTCTTATGTGAATATTCTTGCTGACCTGATTTTGTGATAATCAGGGTAAGCTAAACATTTGCTATACTAGAAACCATGCATGTGTCCCCAGGCCTAGTTTTTCTCCCTAGGTCTGGTTTTTAGAATGCTGATGATAAACCAAGCCTGATTTATTATATGACCATTCTATATGGGAAAAGACTATAACTTTGGGTATCTTTGGGCAACCTTAAGAGATACAGCAGGGGGACGGATGTGGCTCGGTGGTTGGGCGTCTGTCTCCTAAATGAAGGGACCTGCATTTGATTCCCAGGACCTCCCGGTAAAAATAAAAGAAAAATATAGAAGGTGCGAGGGCCACGAGGCCCTGTGTGTGGGTATGCCGTCAGGCCCCGCGAGCCACGCAGCAAGATGATGACGTAACAGGAGAGTGACACAAGGGAGAGCCAAGACAACACGTGCCGAAAAACCAGGAACTAAGGTGGCGCAGGTGGTAGGACGCCTCTCTCCCACATCAGAGGTTCCGAGGATCAAATCCCAGTGAAGACAGGAGGAGGAAGATGATAAAAGAGGGCAAGAAACGGACACAGAGTCGCCCAGTGAATGGACACAGAAACAGCAAAAAATGGGGGTGGGGGGCACGGTAAAAATTGGATAAAAGTAAATAAATAAATAAATCC
>JAQZBX010088606.1:0-12728 GCA_029593785.1 Cabassous unicinctus
GTCACATAGTTGTGCATTCATCACTTCAAGCATTATTAGAGCATTTTCATTGTTTCAATAATATTAATAAACAAAAAACAGACACACAAGAAAATTTTTCACCTCTCATTCTCTCTCTGTTTCCCCTGCTAGTTCTAGTTATCCTTGCACAATTATTTATTTATTTATTAAGCAGTTTTATTGAGATATATTCACATACAGTATGATCTATCTAAAGTGTATAATCAATAGCTTTTATTTTTTTTATAAGCCAATTTTTTTATAAGCCAATTCTTATAATAAATCTTATCGTGTATATAAATATATATATTTACATATATATGTATATATCTTGTTGGTTCTATCTCTGGAGAACTCTAATACAATGAGTTTTCATGTATTCTTAGGTAAATATCTAGTTAGAAGTAGGAATACTGGGTCATGTGGTAAATGCGTGTTTAACTTTATAAAAATAAAAACTGCAGACTGTTTTCCATAGTGTCTTTACCATTTTGCGTTCCCACTAGCAATGTCTGAGAGCTCTCTGAGCAGCGTTTTAATCTTCAAGTGCTAATGCCAGAGTGTCTTTCCTCCTCGAAGGGAAACCTCGGGATTTATCTCTTCCCCTCAATTTGTGTTCCAATCTCTTCTACTTGGACCTTTAAATTACTTTTATTTAAAAACCATTCAAACCTGCACTGTTGCCTGAGTGTCTTTCTTTCCTTCTTTTCACATAATGCAGTGCCTTGTACCCAGTAAATGCTGAGTTCACGTTTGTTTGATTTGGTTGTAGTAAACTAAATTAAACTGTTCTCAAGAGTAATTAACACCTTTATGGGATTTTGATTCAAGTGTATGCAGGCTTGTTTTAGTTTCCCAGTTGCTAAAACAAATACCATGCAATGGGTTGGCTTAAACGTGGGAATTTATTGGCTCACAGTTTCCAGGCTAGAAGTACAATATCGAGGTATCAACAAGGTGATGTTTTTCCCTGAAGACCGCGGCATTTTGGGGCTGGCTGCCAGTGACCTTGGTCCTTGGCTTTTCCATTACATGACAATGCACATGGCAGCCCGGCTTTTCTCTCTCTCTGACTTTCACTTAGCCTATAAAGGACTCCCATAATCCCAGTTAAAGCCCAACCTGATTCAGGTGGGCCACACCTTACTTGAAGTAAGTAAGATCTCTCTTGAAGAGAGCTTATTTACAATGGGCCCACACCACCAGAATGCGGACCAAGACCAAGAACATGTCCCAGCTGGGGTTTGGGATTCAATCCACCACAAGGCAGAAGTGGCATCTGCAAGAGGGGGTTGAGCTCTACCCCAGGTTTTAGGGAGAGATTCCCATTGTTTCTCTCTTGGCACTAAATCTCAAGCAGGTATTAGGTACAAAACTGGACTTTCACAGTGTTAAGGATCCATTTCATCCCAGGTAGCAGAGTCAGAAACAAATCTCTGGGTTCTTAAAAGGCATACAGATTTATCTTGGAAATACTATGAAGTGTCAGTATCTTGTGAAAAGGATTTTATCTCTCTTTAAAGCTTTTTGCATTATTATTTTTAATCAGTGGGGCAGTGCAGCATAGTAGTTTAAGAGGGAGAACTCCAGAGCCTGACTGCCTGGGTTTGACTCCCACCCCTGCTATTAACCAACTTGACCTTGGACAATCGCTCACTGCTTCAGTTTCCCCATCTGTAAAATGGAGATAATAAGACTAGTGGTTAATATGTAAATAGTGCTTATCACAGTGCCTGGAAAATATTAAATGCTGTGTGAGTATTAATAGCTGCTGTTATTGTTATTAATGAAACTTTACCCCCAATATTCTGAATATGTGTCTTTCATGCATTTGTCACACTTTCACAGCTGTCAGGTACTAGAATTCTGTTCAAAGAATGCTTAAAATTCAGTTAATTGTGAGAAATAGAGTTTCATGACATGGATGAATGTCCAGTTGCTGATTATCCCAGGGTGCATGGGGTATGCTTACGTCAATGCAGATTACGTATTTTTAAGTCGCATCAGTTCTCTGGTCCACGGTATGTGTAATTTCTCTTATGTTTGGAGTCTCAGAAGGAAGTTGTGACTTCCAAGGTGTGCTGTCCTCCTCCATCCACTCCCTGCTTTCTACCTTCCATCATTTGAAGAGTTGGATCCACCGTAGTTTGGTTACCATGTCAGGGTAAAGTTTTGGCACAGGACTTTTCCCTCTCTCTCTTCCTAGCTTCTTTGTTGCTATCTCCATGCAAAAATGCTTTCGTTTAGCAACGCTTAGCAACTTTTTTTTCCCTTGACATTCATAGTGGTGATCTCTTCCAAGGCACGTACCTGACTTGGTTTCCCTGTTTTGGGCCTTGGCTGTGGTTTGTGGGCTTCCTGTCAGGTTGGCTCTGTGTTTGGGGGCCACTGCTTCAGGGCTAGAGGGTACGGTCCTGGGGGCCAGTGAGGCCCCCACACAGCCAGACATTAGGGCTGTGTGCCTACCCAGGAACAGTGGCTCGAGCCTGCCTGTTTATGCGCCCTGCTCTGACACAGTAGTTTTCCACTGTGTATTTCAGGTTGTCACAAGAGATCAAGGAATTTGTGTTGTTCTGAGCATTTTCCCCAGGCCAAACAATGTCTCACAGATGCAGAATTGCTTTCCATGCTTTGAAGAATTGTGGCTAATATAAACTTGTGAGGCACAGTACTGAATGTCTTACTAAAAGTTTAACTGCTGACGTGTGTGGGGGGGGAGGGCGTTACAAGAATGTTTTGAGCTTAAAAAGGGCCTCATACTTGACGCTCTTGAGACCCACTTCTGCACAATGTACCCAGAAGACATTCCTTCGATGATGGGAGAAAGTCACTCCAGACCCACTACCTCCTTAACCCTCTGGGGGCTGCTGATAGGCCGAGTTCATGGAAGAGTGAAAGCAAACCCTTAGTGTATCAGAGTGTTTTTCTTATCAAATGCACTTTTCATGTCAATAGGTTTTCATCTGGCATTTGTTGTCCACTTATACAAAAAAGAGCAAACTCTAGCCCCTGCCCCCCAAAGTTTGACAATATTATTTTTAATGCACGTCTGAAGCCAGTAGAAAGCAACACAAGATACTTGCCTTTGCCAAGCGCTGAAATGCATGGATTGGTGGCATCTTGAGAGTTTAAAGAGAGGTCACAATACCACGATGGCTTATGAGCCCACTGCGACCCACCGTGAAGCCACCCACTCACAAAGTGAGTGCTCATTTTTTCGAAGGGTCTTGGTTCTCCTTTTGCTATGTCTAAACATCTACAGTACCTCCTGGAGCTGCCTAGAAAAATATACTTATGTGCTGATTTTCAGGTTAAAGAATACCTGGAAGTTATGGACTTTTTGTGGCACACAGCGAAATGTTGGAATGTCTCATTCTGTTTCTCTCTTTTGCATTTTGGTGCATTGTATGTTTTTTTTTCCCCATTATATATGTATGTATATATACATATACATTTAATTACCAAGTATGATTTTCTGAAAAGTTGGCTTTTACTATTTTTTGAATACTATAAACAATATGAAATCATGACCACCGGCACAGAGATCAATCAAACAGCAAGCTGTGTTATTCTTCAATGTTTGTTTGCTACTCGTTTATCCATTTTGTACTTGCTGTTAGGCAAGCAGTAGTTTTTTTTTAAAAAAACATGTGAGAGAACTTATCATTGAAAATTCTGGCTATTCACTTAAATTTTCCATTTGTGGTTTTGGGTAATTCCCACATCCTTTGAATTTTGAAGCAGAGCACCTCCTGAAAATTGCTAGAGCCCCAAGGGTTTTGCAGGAATGTCTTTGAAAATTTATGAGGACCTGATGTTTCCTTTTAAAAACTTACCACTCTAATGGAGTAGATGGGGAGCCCACACAATAGCAGCCTAAACCCATGGAGTGGGAAACTCAGCCCTGTAGAGATATCCGCAAGGACTGAGGGGGTTGAGAGAGCTCCTGGAGCTCAGTGGGGAGGGTTTGTGTGCTTATTTTAGCAGCCTGTACCTCATGTGTCCTCCACGTCAGTTGCTATTCTGACTGAACACCTTCCTGCAGCTGGTGGCCTGCTGATTACCAGAAGCTTCCAAAGGAAGGACGTGCTGCCACTTTGCCCACTGGCACTTCTGTCTGTCTTTCAGCATCTGTGTATTAAGCCCTGGACTCAGGCCTATGAAATAGTAAAGAAGTACAAGTGACGAGTCCTGCTTATAAAAACCCACGGTCTAATTTTAGAGAAAAATACATGTGAAATGCAGGTAACTGAGAGCTAAAGGACTGAATGGTCACCACAGTCAAGTTGTACTTCAAAATGCATTTAATATATTCGTGTTTGGTGAAAACTACTAGTATGTACTTAGTGAAAAATCCAGTGTGTAGGAAAATATTCAGTGTTCCATGGATAAAACCCTAAAGTGTTAAACTATTACAAGGATAATAGTTGGGATCATAACTTCTGTAAATTACATGACAAATAACCTGGCTGATGGCTGGTACTCTTAAAATAGTCTCTCATTTGTTCTCTATCCAAGCACACACACACACATCCCAACATTAAAATGACACCCAGGCAGCCTTGTATGTCATGGAGAAGTGTCCTTTCCATTTTCGAAAGGCTTCGTGGTAGGTCTAGTCATCTTTAAAGGTGAGTCCCTCCCCCTCCCCGTCCCTCTGCCCTCATCTCCTAACGGCCCTTTCCATTATTGTCATTGCTCATGGCCTCTAACCTTGGCTTCTACACATGACAGACCGGTCACTCACTAATGGTTTTTCCATACCCTGTTGGCTGCTGGAATTAATGGTATCAGAACGACCAGCCTTGGACACCAGGTAGTAAGTGCAGGTCTGGAGGATGATGGAGTGGGGCTCTTCCCACCAGTTGCAGACCCCTGGGGAGGTCTGGAGGTTATTGTGTCACGCCAATCAGTAGATGCCTTCTAATAAGTAGATGGCTTGTTGATTTGAAGTCATTTTATTTATTCATTGCACATGTTATTTATAAACTTTATAATGTAGGTCTTTTATTTATGTATATTTCATAACTAAGTATCTAAATATATGACATTACATATGATTTATGAAGTGTATGTTTTATATTGCTAGTATATATATAAATAAACATTTATTGTTATTTTTGCGGTGACTAAGCCAATCCTGGGGGGTCGGGAATGAGCATCATGTATAACCAGGTGTTTGGCAGGAATTCAGAAGGGAGGAATGTTCTTAGGGAAGAAAACAGGCTGTCAGGGGAGGCCTCGTGGAAACTGGAGGCACCAGCACTGAATCCTAAAAGACGTCTTGAGATTTGTGTGGGCATAGGGAGGGGTGCCCCTGAAAGGTGGGTGCCGGGCAGAGGGGCAGACCTCAGGAACCACAGGCAGTGGGCAGTGCAGTAGGAAGAAGTATGTGACCAAAACTCATGGGAAAATGCCCGTGGCCTTGGCACCTTGTGTCAGACCAGGCTTTTGAGATGTTAGCATGAAAGCCTGCGGTTCCTCCGCATATCTCCCGTCTTACGGCACAGTTTGTCTAGGATTAGTCTGGTAAGTTTCTGCCTTGGGATTGACAATCATTTGAAAGTCAAGTGGAAGTTTATTTTGACCAGGGAGAAATACCTTCCTGGGGGGACAAGACAAAGACCCTTTGAGCTTCGCGCCTCTTCCTGCTGCCGTCGCTGTGTTGAGTGTCCTTTCCCGATGTCCCATTTCCTCTGGAAGGTTTTCAGCTTTGGAACAAGCTTGGCTAGTTGATTAAATTTCAATCTGTCACTATTTGGGGGTCTTTCTTGACTGTATTCTTGCCCCTTTCTTTTTCCTAAATTTCTCCTGAAGACCTTAAAGCTGATCCTCTTGCTATTTGTTTCCTCTCAGTGTTCTACATTCTGAAGTCATATCATCTGGTGACTGAGGGTTTTCCCTTTGCCTTTGAGTAAACCAGATTCCTAGAACTGAGGTGTTTTAGGTACAAGTCTTAAAACTCCCTCCTGGCCCTTGGATTCATGATCTCCACTGAGGTTTCTCTTCTCTATCCAGTTGTAGAACCCGCTGATCCCTCGGGGCCCGGACGACCTCGCGGGTTGGTGCGTAGAGTGGCTCTCTCCCCGCTCCTGCCCTTTTCTCCTGGCTTCTTTTGGTCCTCTTGGCCTTTTCTCCTTTTGAATGACTTCATTTTTCTTTTCTCTGTGGGTGGGACAGGAAGAGGGTCTCCTCTTCCAAAGTCGGCAGATTCCTTACCAGTTGACCGGAGTGGGGAGGGACCCCGGGGAAAAGAGGGGCTGGTTCCAGCCCAGGTCCCGAGGCTCCCAGCTTCTTCGTAATGGACTTGTGGCAGAGGAGGGAACGTGATTTCTGTGGGCTGTTTTTTTGGGGGGATCATGAAAACAGTCTACTTAACCCCAGCAATTTGTCTGTGTTTCCCACAGCCTCTCTGTGGCTTAAAGTAATGAGTTCTTAGCTGTTTGAATTTCAGGAGGCAGCAGTGATAATAATGGCTTTTTATCTTGTGAGAACTTCCCGTGAGCTGATCCCCCTCTACCCCCTCGCCCCGCGTAAGCTGATTCCCTTATAATTGCCTCTGGGCCTGGGCTTCTGGGGAGGGGCCCCATTTCTCTAGGCTGCTGACACCACGCCTCCTACCCGTGCATCGAAACTGAGAACTTGAGGGGCCACTGCAGTACCGCACACTTCAGGGCACTCTAGGTTTGCGTGAACTGTTTCCTAAAATGACTTTTCCAAAGTGTAGTACAAGGAAGTGCTGCACAGGCGGGGGGCGGGGGGCCGGGGCGGGGGATGAGCAGAAGCATCTCAGCAGCCTAAAACCAACGGTTCCCCAAGCCACCCCCGAGTTAACCACCCATCATCCCAAGGGCTGGAGCCCTGCTTTTTCTCAGTGCCCTCTTCCAGGCTGAGCCATCCCAACACCACGCAGGGAGAGCCACTTTGAGTGTAAGGAATGACGTTATGACATGGGCGTCATCGCGGATGTAAGTTATACCCAGGCTGGCAAGCTTCGTGGGGACATGGACGTTTGCCTGAGTTCCTTCTGTCTGTTGCCCCTCCAGTAAGGTGGGGTTTTCCTCATTCCCCAGCCTTGGGTGAAAACAAGTGTTCATTTAAGATGGTCTCTGCCTGCAGTCAGTGACACTGACCGAGTTCTAGCCAAGTCACAGCTCTGCAAGCCCTTGACAGTTTACTCTGGGCGCTCATCTCCCTGCCCAGCCTCTTTCCTTGTCTGCAGTATGGAGCCTTTGTCGTTCCTTCCGGCTGTACACATCCAACTCCAGCCCCTTGATGGATTCACCCCCATCTCCTCACCTCCTTGGGTCTTCTGTTATTGGGTTCCTCCTCCCAAGTCCCCTCATTTGGGTCTGATTTCGTTTTGCATTTAGAAAGTATTAGTCTTTACCTCAGATGGCTCCTGCCTTTACGCCACATATATAAAATCTCAGTCATCACAGAAAACTAGGAGCTTCGGAGACCACGAAGAGAAATGGCTTTGTGTACTGAATTTAACTTAAGGACAGAAATGTGTTCTTTTATTGAGTACTTTTTATAAGAGGTTTCAAAAAAAAAATACTCTAACCACCATTTATAACTTGTAGCTGCTGGCATGGATGAATAATTGAAAGAGAAGAATGTACTTTCGAAGCAGAAAATTCATCACAGCAGAGTATACTGCTTTGTCCATATAGACAGTTGTCTAGTGTCATTTATTATTGCATATTGTATTTTCTTTCTTAAATTTCAAATAGAGGTATTTCTTTCTCCTTTTTCAGGGAGAGCCCAAGCAGGTGACCTTGAGAGTTGTGATATGAATACATTGAAGTCATTCCATACATGAAGCCATGATTTAAAAATCAGCATTAAGGTAAGTATTTAGGAAAGAAACATGATGGTTTGTGGTTAACACAGTACTGGTTTTGTCTACGTCCTGAGAATATGTTAAATTATGTTGTGAGAGGTGATTTTGTGTGAATCGCATTCAACAGACCAGCGCTCCATGAAAACTTAAGCTACCTGTGATGGGACCACAAATATATGGGGGGAGAAGAGCCGTTGTGATATTTGGAAAAATCTTTGTATTTCCTCAATCGTCATGTACCTCAATGTACCCACTTAAGAGGAGGAAAATGTGACATTGGGCTCTTCTTTCTGAGCTTAGCAGTAGCTATGAGGGAGCTTTCACGTTCTCTAGAGCTTCAAGGTAAGAGTGGAGTCAGCAATAGAAATTGGGGCCAGAAGCATCCTTCTAAGAACAGTGCAATCTGACCTAACTACCTCCCTGGGGGAAGGTATTTCAGAGTGTGTTACCTGGAACACGGTTCCCTAGGCTATTAATGGAATAGGGTTGGAGGTGGGAAAATGGATTTGTGAGTTTAGAAGACAATGGGTTAAAGTGCAACAGCCTTCTTTACTGAAGGATCTCAGAGTGTCAGCTAAACTAACGCCTTGTAGTTCTCCATGGGCCTGCAGTGTCAGCTGTGCTTTCCACAGTCCTGCGGAAGTCTTTTCTCGTGGGCCTCTCAGGACCAGTGTCCATTTGTTCATTGAGTTTGTACTGCACACCTATTTGGGGTCAGCCCTGAATGTTGTTAGATGCTAAGGACACAGCAATAAATGAGATCGGTAGTTCTCCTGTATATATAGTGAGCAAGTTAACAAGTAAATAAACAAGGTAGTTATTGAGAGGCATGATTACAAATGTCTCTGGAGCCAGGTGGCCTGAGTTTTAATCCTGGCTCTGCCACTTATAAACTGTCTGGCCTTGGGTAAGACACTTAACCTTTCTGTGATTGTTTCCTCATCTGTAAAATGGTGATAATAGTATCTCCCTCATAAGGTTGTGAGGATTAAAGTGATAAATACATGGTGGCACATTCTATAACCTATGTAAGTGTTTTTGAAATTTGTACTTATAATAATGAAAGTTAACAAATCAATTTTGTTGATACATACTAATATATGATAGACTGGGGAAGAAGACCAGGAGTGGTCCTTGAGAAACAGAATCTTAAGGATGAGATTTCTGAATTGGTCCTCGGGTTTTAGGAATTGGTTGTCAAATCTGATTAGATTCAAAGGCACTAATGACTCTATTTCCAATAATTAAGATGGCACTGGTAGTCCATGGCCTGAGTTGGCAATAGAAATATGGAAAATATCACCACTGATACAGCTTCTCAAATGCTTCTAAGAGGCAAGGCTCTGGGTGAGAGGGTTTGTGCTACCTTAACAAAGTTTTGTGGAGTTACAAGATATAATGATGCTGGCTGGTTGTTCCTAAACATGCTGGATACAGTTGTAAAAGAAAGGGATGAGCTCAAGGCTTCAAATTCTCAACTTAAGCACCACGTGAAGGATGTGAAAATTTCTGTGTGTCCTCTGAAAGAAAATCTTATTTTGTGTAGCCGCAGACTTGAAATTTCTGAAAACCGGACCCAGAGTCTCATTGTGTAAGTGGTGGAACTGCAACATAATCTAAATTCCCAACCTTGCAGTGTTTCTGCTGTTAAAGTGAAGACATTGATTGGAAAGGAATGGGATTCTGAAAATTGGAATGGGGACATATGGGTTGGTAATGATGGCAATGTGGACATTAAAAGCCTACATTCTGCTAAGTCTTTGCCAGGTAATGGTCAGTAATGGTCTGCCCTGAGGAAGCTGCCACCTGATTTCCAGTCTGCCCTGAGGATTCTGCTATCCAGCATCTACCTGAAAAGATTAACCCTATTGTGTCTGATAAATCTATAGCCATCTTGCCTGGACGAACAGCCCTCACTCCTCTGTCTGAAGAGATTAATCATCTTTCTCCAGATGAAACTACAGTGGAACACCCTGAGGTAGCACAGCATTGCTTCTGATCAAGGAATCCACTTCACAGCAAATGAAGTGCAGGAATAGGCACATGCTCATGGAATTCACTGGTCTTATCATGTCCCCCATCATCCTGTAGCAGCTGGATGATAGAATGGTGGAAAGGTCTTTTGAAGACTCAACTACGGAGCAAACTAAGTGGCAATACCAGCAATACCAGAGTGGGGCAGTGTTCCCCAGGAGGCTGTGTATGCTCTAAATCAGCGTCCACACTATGGTGTGCTCCCTTAGCCAGGATTGACGGGTCCAGGAATCAAGGGGTGGAAATGGGAGTGATACCACTCTCTTTGCCTCTAGTGATAAACTAGAAAAAAATTCTAGTGGTAAACTAGGAAAAATTTTTGTTTCCTGTCCCTGAAAACTTAAGCTCTGCTAGTTCACAGGTCTTAGTTCCAAAAGGAGGAATGCTGTGCTCACTTCAGCAGCACATTTACAAAAGGAGGAGTGCTTCCACCAGGAGACACAACAGTGATTCCATTGAACTGGAAGTTAAGACTGCCATTGACCACTTTGGGTTCCTCATGCCTCTGAATCAACAGGCAAAGAAGGGAATTACTATACTGGCTGCGGTGATTGATCCTGACTATCAAAGGGAAATAGGACAGCACCTACACAATGGAGGTAAAGAAGAGTTTGCCTGGAATACTGGAGATCCCCTACAGCGTGTCTTAGTACTACCATGCCCTGTGAGTAAAGTCAGTGGAAACCTGTAATAAACCCAATCCAGGCAGGACTAACAATGGCCCAGAAACTTCAAGAATGAAGGTTTGGGTCACCCCACCAGGCAAAGAACCACCGCCGCTGAGGTGTTTGCTGAGGGTAAAGGAAATATGAAATGGGTAGTAGAAGAAGGTTGTTATAAATAAGAGCTATGACCATGTGACTAGTTACAGAAACAAAGACTATAATAGCTATGAAAATTTCTTTCTTATTTTTTTATGAGTATGCATGTATATGTACATAAAGCAAATATCTTTGTTTTCTTCCCTATCTTATCCTCTTATCATCATATGACATAAGCTGTATTAGCTTCATAGAGTAGTATTTAAGTTATAGGGTATTAAGTTTAAGACTGTTACCCAAGGACTCGCACCCTGTTCTGGAGTGTGCATTTCCAATTGTATGCAGAACAGTTGAGTATTGGTAGGCAGAATATGAGTGTTATTATTTTTATTTAGAGATTAAATAGGTATAAGAAGGTGTGTATGGCTGCCAAGTTGACAAGGGGTAGATTGTGACAGTTAAGTTCATGTGTCAACTTGGCCAGATTATGTTGCCCAGTTGTTTGGTCAAGCAAGAACTGGCCTGACTGTTACTGTGAGGATATTTTGTGGACTTAAATCATCAGTAAGTTGATTACATCTATGACTGATTACATCTACAATCATCTGAAGAGATTGCCTTCAACAATAAGAGACGTCTCATCCAAACAGTTGAAGGTCTTAAAAGGAGAGGTGATGATTTCAGCCGTCAGAAGGGAGAATTTCCGTCTCTAGTTCAGCCAGCCAGATTCTTCTGAGGAATTCATCGAAAACCTTCATCAGAGTTCCCAGCTTGCAGCCTGCCCTATGGAATTTGGACTTGCCCATCCTCATAGTCATGTGAGACAGTTCCTATAAAACTCATAATATTTGGATATTTCCTATCGGTTCTGTTTCCCTTGAGAACCCTAACCAAAACAAGTATCTGCCTCCTAAGGTTGTTGTGCGTATTAAAGTGATGAATGCATGGTGGCACATACTAACCCCTATAAGCGTTTTTCAAAATTTGTACTTATAATAATGATAGCTAAGTGTTTTGAAACTTACATGATTAACTAACTGGGGAAGAAGTGGTGATGGAAGGCACTTTTGGAAAGAATGGTTTGGGACTGCCTCGGCATAGACACCTGCAACAGTGAGGAAGTAGTGAGCTATGCAAAGAGTAGGAGTGAGCTTCCAGATCAGAGGGAGCAGCAAGGGCAAAAGGATGTATGTTAGGTAGAACAAGCCTTTGACAAACTCCAATAACCCTTCAGGATAAAAACACTCATCAAACTATGAAAAATCCCCAGCTAATGTCATACTTAGTGGTGAAAGACTGAATGCTTTCTTCTTAAAACCAGGAACAGACAGGATGTCTGCTTTCACCATTTCTATTCGATATTGTACTGGAAGTTCTAACGTGGGCATTTAGGCTAGAAAACGAAGTAAAAGGCATCCAGATTTGGAAGAAAGAAGCCCTCTCTATTTGTAGATGCCATGATCTTGAATGTAGAAAATCTTATGGAATTCATTAAACAACTATTAGAAGTAATAAATGAGTTCAGCAGGGTTGCAGGATACAAGACCAATATGCAAAAATCAATTATATTTCTATAGACTTGCAATGAAACAGTCTGAAAATGCAATGAAATTAAGAAAACAATTCTGTTTACAATAGCATAAAAAAGAATAAAATAGTAGTACATTTAACAAAATAAGTATGAAGGTTATCTGAAAATGACAAATCATTGTTGAAAGAAATTAGAGAAGACCTAAATAAATGGAAAAGCATTCATATTGTTATAATGGCATTACTCTCCAAATTGATCTATAGATTCAATGCAATCTCTATCAAAATCCCAGCTAGCTTCTTTGCAGAAATTGACAAGCTGATATTAAAATTCACATGGAAATTCAAGGGACCCAGAATAGCCAAAACAAAATTGGAAGATTCATATTTCCTGATTTCAAAACTTACTCTAAAGCTACAGTAATCAAGGAAGTGTAGCACTCACATTAGAATAGACATATAGATAAATGGACTGAATTGAGAGCCCAGAAATAACCTCATACATTTATGGCCAGTTGATTATTGACAAAGATGGCAAGGCAATTCAATGGAGAAAG
>JAQZBX010088607.1:0-12724 GCA_029593785.1 Cabassous unicinctus
GTTTGTTACCTAGCAACTTGCTGACGTCCACATCAGATGACCCCTCCAAGAACCCGCTATATATAACCCCAACTTAACTTGAATAAACGAGACTTGATCAGAGCTTTGTCTTGTCTCCATTCTTCGTGTCTCTTGTCCCCACCATTCCCACTCCCTCTTTCAGGTTCCGGTTTGACTGACCCGCGGGCCGGGTCAGTTTCCACTTACAGTGTATTCATCCCACATATTTGATGATCAAGATGATGCACCAACCCATGCCATAAATCCTTTCAAATAATGTCTATATTTGAAAACAGAAGAGTCTAGCAGAGTCAATCCATCTGCCCTCCTTCTCTCTCAAAAAGGAAAATCCAGCATGGCATATTTGTAAGAAGACTCAACCAGAAACAGAAGAACTTTGTTTCAATGCTTCTGTCCCTGGAATTAGCAACATGACTAACACTGGCCAAGTTATCCTCGCTGACCTGATAAAGAAGCATTTTGACTAGATAATTTACAAGGTCTCTTTCATCACAAAATTTTCAAGCTTTAGATAATCTTCTTATCACCTAAAGAAAAAAAAAAATCTCCAGACTATCCAGGTCACTCCACCCCATTTAGGCCACTGGCCAAGAAAATACTATGGCTTTGTTCCCACAATGCCAATGTTAAAAACATCTAGATGCTGAATGTCAAAACATTTGGTTGATTGACTGAGTTTTCCACTTTAAAATATTTTTGGATTGTTGGTATTGTTTAGACCAGCCCTGAGAATGTTGCCAGGAGTTTCTTAGCCTTGTTTAGACCTTTGCGCCCCCATTTTTTGGAGAACTTAGAAAACAAAGGCTCTCTGAGTGGCTTCTGTGCAGTCTCAAAGTGACTGCAAGCCTATTGGCAAGAGGTCCTACCGGGAGCCTATAAGCAGCTTGTTTTCTGTGAAGGGCAGGTTCTCCAATACCATACACCCACAACTCACAGGTTTCATATTCCTAAGAGGACCATTTTTAAAGGAGGCACATAAGAGAACCACGTGTTCAGGTAAGCACACCTAAGACACTTTGGGTATGTAAGATAAGCAGAAAAGAGTTCTAAATCACAGTCCAAACATCCTTTAGAAACACCAGGAAATCAACTGTAAACTCCCATGACTTGAGACATTATCTAAACATTTGACTTCATATACTTTAAAAAACAGACTCACTTTGTGATCTCCACTCTAAGACAAGCTGTTAGAAATTTCCAGAGAGACACAAAGGGAGGATGAATAAGCAATTAATTGTTATAAGAAATTCTGATGAAACTAGTTTATTGAGTGAATACAAGTTGTTGCAGGAATATAAATCATCACATTAAAGATAAACTTAGCTCTGATGTAAGATAATACTAAACCCATGATACCTTCCATTCTATTTAATTGACTTTAGTGGGTTTCTAAATTTGTCCATTTCTGACCTCAATCTATGGGTCCCATTTGCTCCACTTCTACATGAAGCCAGCTCTTTATCACTTGTGTAGAGTGGTGATAGGGTGGAATGGTTAATAACTTAAGCTTTAAAGACAAAAGGACTCAAGTTCCAATTCTGCCTCCGGCATCCTAGCTCTGTGTCTTTGTGCAAAACAGGGAACACTTGGTGCCTAAATTTCTTTACCTGTTAAATGGATTAACAGTCTCTATCACACAATGCTCTATAAAGCTTAAATGATATAGTAGATATTAGGCACAGTACCTTGCACATAGAAACTGTTTAATATGTTGTAGCCATTTAAATTATTACTATACACAGGTTTCATCTGATAGTTGCCTTTTGAATTGGCTAAGGCACAGTGGACAGAATAATTACATGTGGATTACAACCAAATCAACTCTAGTTCTGGAAGGAAAGAAATGACTTGGAACCATGCCCATGTGGCGTTTGTGTCACATGGTAGCTGGGAATAAAGTAAAACAGAGACCCAGCACTTTATTCTTTATTTCAAAGACCAGCTTTTAGTCCCTAGAGGGAGCAATGCCTTCAAGGACGCCAAACCAGGTTTCTGGAGTTGGGGAAATATCAACTAAATGCCTGGGGGGAGGGGAGAGTGGAGAGGATGTGCTGCTGGCTGTACAGTCACATAAGGTCAAAACCAGTTCAGACCAGTAGACAAAAGAAGTCAGTGCAAGCTGTGAGGGAGAAAATGTGATTTACAAAAACAGGATGTTTCTCTTTCTAGGAAAGCTTCTGAAATCTCATCAGGGTTAGATGGCTCTTTGTTTAAGAAAGCCAGTCAATGGGACGTTTTAGTTATGCCAAAGTGATACCTATGCAACGTGTGGAAAGGGGAAAAGTAGAGTTGCATTTACAGGAATTTTCAGTTTTCCTGTGGTGGGCAGGAAGGATGGGTGCAAGGCTGGAACCCTAAGGAGAGAAGAGAAGCAGTGAAATGATAACAGTAGGAACAAGCTCAGGTTTAATAGCAGGAGGCTGAGTCCTAGAGAGGACCACGGCCAGGCTGGCTCGCCCTGTATGAGGCTGCTCCAGGAATTTCAGAACCCTGACATCACATAGTCAATTTAAAGTGGTTTCCTGTTCTGTGCTGTAATCCCCATCTACTATTGGGAAGCCATCAATAAACTCCTTTTACATGTAATAACGTATATTTTGTGATGCTTTCGGGAACGAAGGCAGCACTCCCAAGCCTGGCTGAGCATTGTGGAAAGAGTTCAGAGAAAGCAAGAATTCAGAGTCAGAGGTGCCTGGGAGAATGTAGCAGTTGCTGTTCCCTCTCCGGGTCTTCAGAAACCTTGGGGAAATTCATATAATGGGGGTTGGAACCACTCTATTTTTGCGTTAATGAAAAGAGAGGATTGCTGGAAGGTATTTGTGGATAAATGAGAATTGTTATTGGGGCAAGGACAGGAGGAGGCATTGCAGAAGAGCAGCTCTCACCAATTACATGGTTCACTATGTAAGGAATCCTGAGATCAGGTATGTGGGATCAAGGAGAAGAGGGCACTGTGAGGCTCAAGTCCTTAGAAAGAAGGCCAAAAAAAAAAAAGAAAGAAAAAAGATATGACACTGAGAATCTCCCAAACATGCCATGATGCATGCCTGGGGCAATATATAGTCAACCTCAATATTAATTTGGATTAATTTAATCTCAGCTGATTCCCTGATGACAAATGTATTCTTTTGAAAAATACTTGGACTGACCTGCCACATCTCGAGAACTCTGCCGTATTAGAAGCTGAGTAATAGAGTAGAGAGGGCACAGGCCTTAGAGGTGGAGACTTAGGTTTGGATCCTGGCTCTGCCACTTACTGGCAGTGTAAACTCAGACACACAGTGAATCTTCTGGGCCTCAGTTTGACTTTATGAAATATGGGAAGAACACTCCCTATACTGCAGGATCCAGGGAAATCTGGCACATAGCTTGTGCTTAATAAGTGAGATCTGGGATGATTTCCTACAAATGCCATTCTAGCCTGCCCTGGGCATAGAGCATTGTACTAGCTGCTATCGCTATGTTCCAAATAAGACATATGCCCTGGGTCTCCAGTCAGCTCTAGTGAGCTAGCAATCAAAAGCCATCCAGCAACCCCAGGGTTTTAGAGGGACAGAAATTCACCGTTTTCTCCCAGTGCATCAGCTTCCCTTTGCTTTTACAGATGTCCTTATTTTTAAATAGTCCCTTATAAGTCCAGCAAAAGCTACCAAACAGCATTATTTGCTATATAATTAAAAAGATACATAAAAATATTTATCACATTTCTTATATAAAAGAGCTGAGAACTTTAATCTGGAAAAAAAAAAAATGCTAAGTACAAAGGGGAAAAAAGCAGTTTGAGGGCATATAGCATACAACATTTAAAATAAAACTTCAGAAATGGCAGCGTAGGAGGGCTTTTTTAAAACGTCATTTTATTTAGTAATTCCTTGAGAAAATTAATGATCCGAGCTAGTAGAAATGTTAGCACTTTTTTTTTTTTACACTTTCCCATACACGCTCAGAGAATGTGCGCTGTCAAAGCTGGATATTACAACCAGAACATGCTGTGAGCAGTGCCGCGCCAAATGTGCCTGCTGGAGGAAGGCACGGCCCCTCAGTGTCTGTGACTCGGGTTCTATCTGACGGCCACTCAGCGGGCACAGGTCGGCGGGCAGGACGATTTTTGAGCAGGGTGAGGCTAGAGTGGGCAAGGGAGGCACTTCACTCGCGATCTCATTACAGACACTGTAGTTTCTCAGCTCGGGCAAGGAGGAGGGTAAACAAATTGCCTGGTCTCTTTTCCTTTGGCCTGAAATCACTCCCCTCAACGTGGCAGGCATGACTTCCTGGGACCACCGTGAAGGGCCTGAGGTGATGAGAAGGAAGATTGTCCGTGACATCGTGAGAATCCTGCCAGCAGGAGACCCCACCCGGGCCGCACAGGAACTCCGCAAATGCTGGTTCTTCAGGACTCTGAGGTGATGTCAATGCACTTGAGTACAGAAGCAAGGCCTAACACTGCCACGGAAACGCTGTAGAGTGAAACACATGTAACAGGACACGATTGTTGTTTCTGTAATCATTATAGTAAATTATATTCTGTCTCACTAATGGTGTCTGATTTTTGTCAGATGATCTTTGAAGAATTTTATCATGCTAGAGTAAAATAGCACAAGCAGGAACCTTTCAAACCGTAGCATGGCTCAGACGATGTTGTCAAATGCTATCAAACGCTATTCCTTCGTTGAAGTGTCCATTTTCTCCACATGACATACATTGTATTAGGTTGCACCATAAGAAATTGCCAACATTTGACCATTTGAGACCTAGAAAAATGGCAACTTCATATGGTCCAGCCTAACATTCCTAACGAAGGAATAGCGTTTGACAACATCATGTGAGCCATGCTCCTTTAATATTATTTGTCTGTTAATATTTCTCTCCAGTCCTGGAATATAAGCTCTGTGAGAGCAGGGTCTTACATTCATTCCTGTTTCCCTGGAGCTCAGAACAGTGACTGGCACATAGTAGGCAATCAAAAATATTTACAGAATGAACAAATGAATCCCACTGATTCTTCAGGCAGTACCTATGATGTGCCAGGCCCTGTGTTAAGAATGAGAGATCTGAATACGAAGAGTCCTTAATGTCTTTAAAGATCTCCCTCTGCAAAGAGAAAGTATAAATAATTCAGCAGTTACAAAATAGCAGGTAAAGGATGTGAGTACACAGGGGGTAGCCAGCCTCCGATTGGGTGGTGGGGGATGAGGCTCAGTAGAGCTGAGGTTTGGGTTCCCAGGCAAAATGATGTCATAATAAGTTGACACCTGAAGAGTAAATAGGAATTAAGCAGGTGAAGAGAGAAGCAGAAATAGTTGTAAAAATGTAGCCAGATTTCTCATGTCATATATGTTCACATATGGCTCCACTAACCACAGAGAAACGGGCATTAGCCACCCACCCACGTGGTCACCTCAATATGCCAAAGGTAGTCTTTTAGGTGTTATGATTTGGATAGATTATTTGGACCCTCAGTCTCTGGCAAATTAGAATAAGCCAAAGGTATAAAAAAACAGGCAAGACTAACTGGATAGATAAAAGAATCATTATGTATGCCAACAGGGGCTTGGGTGCCATCCTAGGGAGAAGTGTGCTTTCTCTTTTGACTTCTTGTTTACCTTGCATCTATACACAAAAGGAGAGAGGGTTTGATTGTTGTTTATCCATTTACCACCTTTACATTTACTGACTGTCTCTGCCTATTTCTTTCACTCTAAACACAAACACTTTAGAGATCCAAAGATTTTCTGAGTTCAACGAGAAAATCATCTTCACGACTGCTAACATTTGTTCTATCAAATGCATTAACTTAGTAGAATCCCTTCTCTGGGGAGGGAGAGAGACAGTCGGCAGTGGATCACATATTGACATGTCAAGAAGTATAAGATATGATTTTGGGCTCCATCATTACCACTCTGTGAAGAGAGCACAATGTTGCAGATCTTGGGGTGACACAAAGAGGACCTTCTGGAATGTGGTTGCATTTGAAACAGAAAAGGGGAAGTCATGGAAGAATGAAATACTTTGCTGTATACCACCCAAATGTAGAGTATTTCATGCCAAATTTGGATTTTTGCTCTTCTCCTTCCCATCCTTCCCCTCCTCAAGACAGCAGGGCAAAGACCACATCATCTCTGGCTTCAGATCCCAAAACTAGGCCATGACCATCCCAGCCTGGCAAAGAAAAGAGCTCCAGCCTCACACCGCTCCCATGCCCGTCCTTTCCTGGAATGGCATTCGGCAGTATAAAAAGCAGCTTCTTCACAGAGCAGCTTCAGCCCTGACTGAGCCTTTGGGAATGGAATGCTACAAATTGTGGTGCTTCTATTGTATGAGCAATTCAATGGGCATTTCATTTCCAGTCAAAATCCAAACTAGTTAAAGTAAGCCTGTACAAGCTGCTTGCTGAGAAACAGCAGCTTGCATTAAAATTACAATTATATTGTTTTGCCATGTCAGAAGCAAAGGTTAAAATCCTATCTTGGCCGGACATTGTTTCTATAATATTGGCCATCTGCAAGACTGCCGTGAGGATGAGCCCAGAAATGATGTGAAATATTTCTAATACAAATTTTATTTTTATGTGAAACTATTCAAATGCTGCTGTACAACATGAACTACCTGAACCAAATCAAATCCTCGGGTCAATTCCTTCTTCCGAGTGCTCCTTAGATAACAAAGTCTTGTTCTGCGAATCTGTTCAATATATTAAAGTTGATTCACTCGGACAGTGTGTAAGATATAATACATTAATCTGGGCCATTTCAATTTCTGAGGCTGGGACTATAAAACTGGTGTGCTGCATATCTAATTTTTTTTGAATACCTGATTTATGCATTCCTCTGATGCTGAGTGTCGATGGTATGGTGGATGCGGCTGCTACATTAACAACGGGCTGCATCAGCACTCAAATCTTATCTTGTTAAATCAGACAAATGTAGCTCAATGAAAAGGAAGGAATAAATGCCTGGGATGTTTGAAAAGAGTGAATTTTAATCCTGTTTGTTAGGGGACTTTCCTGGTTAGCACTGGATGACTAAGGTGAGGGGGATGCCCCTGAGACTTTGGGTACCGTGATTTATATTTATATGTGTATATATAATGTACATGGAGCACACATATGAAAATATACCTTCTTAAAATTGGCACACCCCTTACAAGTTGAGATAGTGCTGCAAGATGCTGTGTCCATATTTTAAAGATGCTGTAAAATCTATTAGATAGACCATTTGTAAAAATGGGTCCCTTTTTAATAGTTCCATTACAAGTGTAAAAACTGCTCCTTTGTGCATAATTCTCTATATTTTTTCATCAATAGAAGAAGTTTCCATGAAGGCTAAATACCAGGAGGATAGAATAGCTGATCACAATCATTATAAATATGATGTTTCCAGGAACTTTTGTGGTACATTGAATACTGCTACTGTTCTATAGACAGACAACATTAATTTTCATTGAAGGGAAATGTCCCTGTGTTTGCAAAATCAACAAGACCTTTAGAAATTATCTTTGTGCCATAGAAGAAAAAAAGTTTCATTCTTGCATTTAGCACAAATAGCCAGAACACTTATTAATAAATGAAATACACTTTAAAAATGAATTCTTATGGAGGACCCTGCACTACTAAACTCTGATCTCAATCTCCTTGTCTTAAAATATCCATGGGGTGTAGCTCCAGAAAGTCTTCATTTACCAACAAAAAGATGTTTGGAGGCGTGGGAGCATCATGATGCAGTTGTAAAAATGCATTGCCTGTTAAAACACAAGCATCACAAGATAGAACAATTACAGAAGAGGCCATGTTGGAACTGGAATTATCTAATTGGCTCAAAGATGGACTTGCCTGGCCAGTGACACTTTGGGAACCTATTATTTAAACATGAATCAGTTGTGCTTTCATTGGCTTCTCCCCTTCCTTGGTGTTTACTTATAGAAGATGTATATGTGGAGGGTGGGATGGAGAGATCTTGTAAACAGGAGATATCTTCACATCCCTCTCTTGTGCAGCTTAGAATTCCAAGATCTCAGTCCCCTCTCTGCAACATTGCTATCGGTGCCCACAGCTATGGTGTGCAAACACTGAGGACTGCAGTTGATTACTACATATGAGCAAATGGACTGGGGCAAAGCTTTCACATTTGTTTTAGAACTATAGAATGTTAATGCTAGGAGGGAACAGAGAGAACCTCTTTGTCAAATCTAAGCATTTCACAGATGAAGACATGGAGACCATGAATTCAAAAAATTTGGCCAAGCTCAAAGCCAGGAATAGGCACAAATCATCTGGTATTTTGTCTATTGCTTCTTCATTGCACCATACAGCCAAAGCTTCCCACCCCTCTGTGCTGCCCCCCAGACAGTAGCCTCAAGCCAGAGTCTCTTCACCCCATACAAATCAATATTCCCAAGACTTCTTATTAGCACTGAAGTTTGGACTAGTTATTTCTGAAAATGTCATGAAATCTCAGCTCATGTGAACCATATCTAAATAACAGTAAATTGTGAGTCATGTTGGGGCAAGATTCAGAGAATGAAAATTTGAAATTATTTGGCTCTTAATAGAATGCAATATCTTCATTATAGGACTCAAAATGTGGCTTTCATTTGATAGGATGTAAGCACTTCCTGTCATAAACACTTCCTTAAAGGAATCAATAACAGCTCAATAGTAGGTAATGTCAGCAGAAGGGACCAAGGAGTGTGGGTGACAGTGATACCTGGAGCAGAGTGAGCACAGCCGAGGAAAAGCCCAGGGTGGAGGCTACACGTGCTGCTGCATGGAAGTGCATGCCAAACAACCTCTCATGTACAGTGAACTCGTGATGGAGTGTGTAAAACAAATGGGAAAGTGGCTTTCTGGCGGGAAAACAAAACAGCCTCCACATTAGTCAGTCAAGTTGTTTCCCCGAAGGGCTCTGCCTGAATCCTCAGGTTGTTGACAATGGAAAGAAGATGCCAGCTTTGGAGACTGATGTGTCAGCCAGCAAGGAAAGTCTTGGACTCACAGCTACCGCACTTGGTGGAGAGTTGGTGGCAGAGTGGGATGGTACTTTGGCAGAATAACCTGGAGCTAAGGGGCATCAGCCATTCCTATCCTTTCTGAGAGAGGTTTAGGGTCATAGAAATGGACAGCACTTGAGGAAAATGTAGATGGATTGGCGATGAGGTGGACAAATCAACTGGGTCATTTTGATTACTAGACAGATGGAGAGAACTGAAGCTTGAATTAAAACGTTGTTAGTATACTTGGGATACTGCAGATATATTAAGAGCAACTAATGTGAGAGCCAGGTCTTGAATTTAGGTCAAAGTAGCTCCATTACATATGTGTCCTTCAGGGTCAGACTACATTAGCTAGTTTCCTCATTCCATATATGATGAACTAAAGAGTCAATGGAGTGTACTTCAGAAATCCTCCTATAAAACATATGTTTAATGTCCACAGAACTTAGGCTTGGTTTAAATGTGTATGTGTATGTGCACGTTGTGCGTGCCCACGTGTGCGTGTAAGACTAGGAATGGGGGAATAAAACATGAAATGTCTCTAAGGTCACAGAACACTGACCTCATTGGCAGGGCTAATTTGATTGTGCAGGAACAATAGCACTGTACTCCTCTGCCAGCGAAGTGCATGCTAATTATGCGATTTGCCCTTGATAAGACCTTGGTGGGTCATTCAGCAGTTGTGATCTGTCACTGACTTCTAATCATGTATTATCGTCTGGGTGAGTCAGAATGGGACCCTAAGCTTTCTGTCTTTACAGCAATGTGGCACTCTAATTACCTTATGCCAAGTGGATATGCAGCGACTGAATTAAGTGATCAGTGCGATTGCCTTCAAAATCTTCCCTTTCTCCTTTGTGTTGCTTCACGGCAATTTACATTTTAAGATGCTGTGAAGCTTTTGGTGTGACTGAAAATGCCACTCTAAAAAATTTTTTTTTTTTTTTTTTAATTTAAGCAGGATAATATTAAATTCAAGCTACACTAGTATCTTACCTTATTTTCTGCGGTGTAAAAACAGAGGCTGCAATGAAAACCTTCTGAGCAAACTTGTTGAAAGGGATTATATTGGAAGCCAGGCTTCTGCATCCGAAAATAAAAATGAAAAGGGGGTTTGGGAGTGGTTTCGGGTATGGGGAGACTCTGGAGAATGAGAGGACTTTTAAGACCCTTAAGTTTTTATTGTATTAATGATTTGTACTTGATAAGCAAACCTTAACATTAGCCAGCATTTTCTGCTTTGAAACAGCACTTGGGAGCCACTGAAGGGATATACATGCTAGAGAAGAAAATTAAAATCTGGGCGACAAAAATCTCACCACCAAGTGTTCGTTAACAAGGGTAAAGAGAATTTGACCTTATAAATATTTTAAGTTCAGTAACAAATTTGTTACATATTGGTTAACTTGCTCCATGACAGTTGAGGCATCAATGTGGTCCTAATTATGATAATCCTGTTTGTGTTCTTTTTCTCAATACTTTAAAATTTTGTTAGCACTATGCTATAAATCTCTATTGTTGCATAGCAACTTTCAAAAACTACAAAGCAATCTGTTATGCTAAACCAGTGATATCAACATCTGTATTTGCCTAGAGAATGATCTAATGCCTTTTGCAAAGAAACTGCACTGCGACATTTGTAAAATTTGATAAGAAACACTGATGTGGATGATCCTTGAAAATATGAACTCTAAAGTGCTCCTTGAAAGTTGCGATAAAACAGGAAAAAAAAAAACAAAAACCCAACCATCACCACAACAACATCATAGAGCAAAAGTTACTGTGCTACTAACTAGAAATATAAAAGGATGTTCAGAGCATCTCTGCCTTGTGTGTCAACATTGCTGTAGAATTCTTTTATAGTAACTGAAAAATCAAAACCAAAGAGGACAATTGAGAGAAAAATTGCAAGCCTTATTTTCCTTGAATCACATGATGTGGAAGGAACATTATTTGTCGAATCCTTGGTTTGGGAGGGGGAGCGGGGTGGGGGCGAGATAGTGAAAGAAATGGGATAGAGAGAGAAGGAGGGAGATGGAGAGAGCCCAGAGACGGAGGGTGGGAGGAAAGAAAGAGAAGAGGAGGCGAGAAAGAGAAACCTAGACTCGGAATATTCTGCATTCCCTGGGTAGCAAAACAAAAGAGCCCAAGGAAGGGGGGGTGGGGAACTGTGGAAAGTTGACACAGTCAAGAATAATGGCTAAATCTATCAAGTTTGATCAGGTCTACTATAACGAAGTGAGGCTTCATATTCCAAGCGGGGACAATGAAGACAGGAGTCAGGCTCTAGAAATGTGCTGCTCACTTTGTGCCTGGAATATGCAGCAGCCAGCAGGGAGCCACCAGATAATTACACAGTATTTGTGTGGTTCCAGGAAGCTTCCTGCGCAGGTTGAATGCCCATGCTATATTAAAAGGCAGCACAGTGAAATGTTTTTAATGAATATTTTTGTCAGAGAAAGAAAAGGCATTTGAATGATTGTGTGTGTGTGTGTATGTGTGAGTGTGCCTGTTTACGCTTGCACATGGGGAAACCAGAGGTGGAATATCACTGTCAAAATACAGGTACCTTTATTTATTTTTATTCCATTATTTACCATTTCAAGAGTCTGACGTTCTTTCAATAATACAAATCATAACATTCGGCTAATGTTATTTAAGGCTAATTGTACCTATAATTCCTTAACTAATATTTGCTAATACTATCGTTCAATGAAATAGTACCTCAAACTGGGGCTTCAAGCTACTTTAAAACATTCCAGTAGTAAATGAAATGTTTAGACACATTGAATCAGAATCTCTAAAGAAGAAGTAACACAGATGTTGATGCTTACTAGTCAGTAGCCTTTGGCAGTGATAGCTCTAAACATAAGACTACATTATTTCAGCACTCTTTAATTCTCACCTAACAGATGTGAATAATCCACTAAATTTTAAACCCACACATGCTATTCACAATGCCCCTTTAAGTTCATTTTGCAGGGCAAGACAAGTCACATACACTCAGAGAATCCACTGTCAAAAAGAGTGTGTGTGTGTTTTAAGTCCTCTTCCACTATATATAGTTGCACTAGATATAATGCAATATATATTTCCAATATTTTTTATTTATTTGATAAGAAAATATATAACTTCCTTAAATACATTTTCAGATGTTGGTACTACAAATGTAAAGGCAGTTTTTTAAAAGGCTAAATAAGACTCAGCAGCTAGCAGGAGATATCATACAATAACTTCCTTCCCCAAATCAAATAAACCCAGCCTTTCAAACTCTTTAAATAAGAAAAGCAGCATACAGATTTTTTCACCTCATATCAAATAACTTTCGGATAATGTGATGACTCATGTACCAAGGATTAATTTAGGTCCCAAACCACTACATTTTAAAAGGGAATATTGTATTTCTCAATGCTAAGGACCGATTGTGAACCATTATCACTTTAAACAAGTACATTCTGATGAGGTAGTATGACTCTTTATTTGAAGGGAGAGTTCATGCCACATTGCATGACACAGATGGTAGGGGTCAACAATTAAGAATAGTGAGAGTCACAGGATTTGTTGGTTGAGAGATGGGTCTGATGAGGCAATTTTCTTTCTTTTTTTTTTCTTCTTTTCTTCCCAAGAGTAATTTCAAGTAGATTTCTCAGCCAAGAGGCCTACCACTCCCTCCAGCAACTGACTAAAATTTAATAGCTCCAACCCACAAAAAAAA
>JAQZBX010088608.1:0-12727 GCA_029593785.1 Cabassous unicinctus
CTGTTACCTGCTCCTACATGAATAAACTTTGAAGATATCATGCTAGGTGAAATAATAGAGATTCAAAGAGAAATGTTGTATGATCCTGCTCATGTGAAATACTTAGAGGAAGCAAATTCATAGAAAAAAAATGTAGATTACAGTTTACCAAGAGACTGAGGCAAGGGAAAGGAAAATTATTGCTTAAAAATTCCAGATTTTCTATTTGAGGTGAGGGAAACTTTAGGTAGTGTATGTTCATTACAATGCAATATTGTGAATTCATTTTTACAAGTAAATTGAATACTTGGAAGGGATAAAATGCAAATTTTTGAGTTGTATTTATGTTTCTACAATAAAAATTAATATCTATATATTAGTTTTCTTTTTAGTCTACAAAAGTAAATTATACTGGACCTATTAACTAACTTAATTGAGCATCTTTTAACAATATGGAGGGAAATTAAATGAGACATTCAAAATTAGGTACATGGTACATGAAAATCTCTAAATATATTTCTTATAGTCAGCAATCACTTTATACATGAGGGAATAAATTTCAGTTCTTATCTTTTGTTACAAGCATAATATTCTTAACTGTATTGAAATAGCACAATGAACTAAAGACTTGTAGTATACATGGTTTTATGACAAATGAATACAGTTCTCCACTTTGTTGAAAAGGAGAATAGTAATTTTCCCATGGCAACTACTGTGCCTGTATGTTTAGCCCATGTCACTGCTTTGGAGAACAAAGAGAACTAGTTTTGGGGGATGGGACCCACAGTATTGACTTTTTAAATAAATTTAAATCAATGGATGGGGTAAGTTGCTACCAGGTTAGAAGTATGGAAGACAGGAGAGTTTTTGGAAGATGAATAATAAATTCTGGATTCCCCTGATTCATAACCTGGTGTTTGAAAAACAGTGAATAATTAAGAAAAACTTTCGTTCTGTCCAGACCTTTGTCCCACAGGGAAATGATTGTTCAAGGGTTGGAGCAACAAAAGGGAAAGTTGCTTGATGAGCAGATGTAGGAAAGCTGTAAATAGCTCCTCTGCTGCCATCCTTTATCTTGTTCACCTTTGGGCTGGAAAGCACATCGTTGTTTGTTTTGAGGATCCTAAATCTCTTTCAGAGAGTAATGCCTGACTGTTTCCTGCTGCCTTGTTTGGGGATAGAGCTTCATTCTCCATCAACAACCACCCACGAAAGATTTCAGACTTCCTCAGAAAGACCTTATTACAGTTTCCTTCCAGGTGAGTCAGAAAGCCCAGTAGATCCTGCAGAGAAGAGTCTACGGAAGCCAAGAGCTTTGTCTTGAGCTCATCTAAGAGCCAATCCAGCCTATCCCATAGCAGAGAGATCCTTGTACTTGTTTCCCCACTCGTTCAGTTAATGAAAATTATTATTATTTAAAGAAGGAAGTGTCCGTTTGAATCAGCAATGCAGGATTCATTCTAGATGACCAAGAGATGGGAATGGAAGCCCATTTAGAAAAAGGAATTGCAGGGATAAAGCAGTTACAGGAAAAGCAGAATATCTGGACAAGGAGCTTTGTAGTTAAATGGGAATAGGTAGCTGGAATATTAGCAGTGGCAGAATGTGCAGTGAAGTGAGGCATTGCTTTAACATTTCACATGAGGTATATTTAACTAAGTGTCAGAAATGATGGGGCATATCCAATTGAGTTAGAGTTTTCCTTGTATTAGCATTTCTCAAGACATATACTCTTACACAGGGTATTGACCTAAAAAGGCTATTTTTATTTAATGGGTGGAATGGAATATACTACAACATATACTTGGCAATTTTTCTTTTATATGTGAAGTTAAATATATTTTTATTCATCATTTTCTTTCCCCATTGAATTTTTTACTCAATTTTTAACTTTTTTATACTAGGTCCTAATTTTCTTCTTTATCTTTTTTTAAAAATAATCTTTCAAAGACCTGAAAGTTTTTCTCCAACTTTGCTATTTGTCATATAGTTCTTCTATGTCTGTATAGATGTGTTTGGGGGAATGTGTGAACACCTTTCAGAGTTTCATATGATATTTCTCTCATTGGTTTTCAATTTTAGAAATTTCTACTTCCATTGAGTTAATATATCACCATTTTATACTTATTACCACCTCTCACATCTGTTTCCTGTATTGTGCCTTTTGGTCTTTTTATGGTTACATCTATCTTTGAAATTGCAACACCTTCTGTCATCATTTGGAAGTTATTCTTATTTCCACTGGACCATAGGTTGCCTTTATTCTTTTCTTAATCTAGAATAGTTTCTAGCATGCAGTTGATGGAAGTAATGCTGAGGAACTGAAATAAGGCTGTTCAATAGAGTCTGAGAGATGAAGAAATAATGAGTCATTTGAGAGTTAGTTGAAAAATGTGCCTTATCTCATTAGCAGTGATAATCTTTGCCAAGAGGATGGAGTGATGACAAACTTTTAACATGCATTGATTTTTTCTGCTAAATGTCATAGGAGGATGCATTCCATAATGCTTAATACATAGGTAAAAATTTAAGGTTCAATGTTTACCATGTAATATATCACACATCTGAGATTCAAAATTAGATTTTTCTAATTTCAAAAATTTTGCATTTAATATCATATAAAAAGATTTCAGATGCTTCACCCACAAAAATCCCAACTTTTTTAAACTTCTTATATATTTTCAATTGTGAAATGTTTGTTTATTCCCTTACCATTTTTTTCTTGGAATGTTCAATCTGTTAAGTGTCTTATCACTGTAAAAAGATATCACTACCTTTTTCCTTTTGATGAATTGCTTTTTGTTCTTTTATTAGGTTTTCTGGGCTTCAAGGGGATATAATTGGATTCAGAATGCAGTCAGAATCAAAGAAGGTTTTCTTCATCACAGTTTTTCTGGGAATACTTGAGTTTATATCTTTTCTGTTCCTTCAAGTCCTTTCAATTACTTCCTCTCTCATTATTGAGCATATTTTTTATGTTTCTTTAAACAAAGGAAAGAAAGTAACCATAACCAAAGGGAGTAACATGTTAACATGTGTAAGGAAGGCTTATCAGTTGGAATTTCAGAGCACCATTTCTAAATATTTGAGGAATAGGAAATATAATGTTGTCAGCTTCCATTGTTTTTACTCCTGGGATAATCAGTGAGGTTGGGTGTGAGAAGACCATGCTGTTAATTTGGCCCTAAGATGCCAAAGTGTGCATTCTCTGTGTGGGTGCATATGTGTGACATATGTGTTTCATGGGGTATGAACTTTCTTCAGAGAAAGGGTATCTCAGCTCAAATACTCCAGTAGGTGTCTCCTATAAAACAGAGTCTGTACACATTCCTACATATGACAATTGGGCTAGTTCCATTCCATTTGGTGGGATAGCTTTTAAAGTAAAGTAATGAAATGTGAGATGCTCACAATATGGATAAAGGGCTCCCTGAGTTTGAAGTTTCAGCAGCAGCAAGCCTGCGTTGTTTGTAAACCTTCTATGAATCTGTCTCTCTTCACTGTACTCTTACTCAATTCCCTACTTCACTGGTTACCTTGTTACCATGAAAATTTGAAACAAGTCATTTCTTAGGGTCATTCTCCTGGATGTTCTCTCTTCTTGTCACAAACTTCCTCTTATATCCTCATGTCCCCTGCCATATCTTCCATAAGCAGCTTCTTCAAATTTCACATCATATATAGGTCTATCCTGAAAGCTGAGTGAAAAATAACATGCTCACTTCACTCTGTTTTTACCTGCTTTCTTTCCCTTAAAGCAACTGCAATCAACTGATTTGTAATATGATTATGTTTATATTAGCATATATTCTTTCTTTTCTCCCAGTGTCTTATTTGTTTTCAATTTATTTTCAAAGAAGCTTTAAGTTACAGGAAAGTTCCATAGAAAATTTAGGGTATCTCCATATACCCCAACCGCTCCTCCTCTCACATTTTCCCCTATTAATAACATCTTACATGAGTATGGTGCATTTGTTACAATTGTTGAACAAATAGTAAAGCATTGCTGCTAACCATGGTCAATGGTTTACGTTATGATTTACATTTCACACCGAACGCTTTAGTATGCTTTGACAAAATGTATAATGACCTGTATCTGTCATTGCAAGATCATGGGGAACAATTCCACTGCCCTAAAAATGCCCTATGCGCCACAGATTCCTCCAACCCCTTCCCATGGAATGTATGGTCACCAGGAAGTTTCAATTTTTGAAGAGTTAGGTTCATAGTTACATGCACTACTATTGAGGTCTTGACATATTGGTCAATTTTCTTTTCCTTTAAGCACCTGCAGTCAACTGATTTGTAATATGATTATGTCTTTTTATTATGTTTTTATTTGCATATATTCTTTCTCTATCTTCTGATTGTTGGAGATTTTGAGTTACTGCACTGTAGACTCATTGCCTCGACTGTCCTTGTCTCTTAGACAAACTCGATATTTATTCCACAAAGGAATATATTTCTCATAAAATCTTTAGAGTTCATGAATGCTTGAGAAAGGCTGAGATTTAGGGATGGAATTCCTAATCAGAAGTAGCACTAGAAATGTGCTAAAGGGATGAGAACCATATAAATAATATAGAGAATAAATTTTACAAATGGACCATTTGTAGCATTTCTATTTTTATACTGCTGCTGCTTTAGGAGAATAATAGCCATGTTCCTTTTATAATTCCTGTTAGTCACATCCACCACATGGGACCTGGAAATAAAACACAACTTTCAGAATTTCTTCTCCTGGGATTTACAGAGGATCCAGAATTAAAGCCCCTCCTCTTTGGGCTGTTTCTGTTCATCTGCCTGGTCACCTGCACTGGGAATCTGCTCATCATCCTGGCCATCATCTCAGACTCCCACCCCCACACATCAATGAATTTCTTCCTCTCCAACCTGTCCCTTTGTGACATCTGTTTATCCTCTACCACTGTCACAAAGATGCTGGTGAACATCCAGGTGCAGAGCAGAGTCATAACCTATGCAAACTGTCTCACCCATATGTACTTTTTCTTGCTCTTTATACGATTAGATGACTTCCTCCTGGCTGTGATGGCCTATGACCTCTTTGTGGCCATCTGTCACCCCCTGCACTACACAGTCATTATGAACCCCTGGCTCTGTGTGCTGCTAGTTTTGGGGTCCTGGACCTTGAGTGTTATACAATCCTCTTTACAGGAGTTAGTGGTCTTACCACTGTCCTTTTGTTCACATGTAGAAATCCCACACTTTTTCTGTGAACTTTCTCAGATGGTCCACCTTGCCTGTTCTGACACTGTTTTCAATTACTTAATGATGTATTTTATAGCTGGAGTGCTGTTTGAGGGTCCCCTAGCTGGGATCCTTTTCTCTTACTCTAAGATTGTTTCCTCCATACGTGCAATCTCATAGGTTAAGGGGAAGTATAAAGCATTTTACAACTGTGCATCTCACCTCTCAGTGGTATCCTTATTTTGTTGTACAAGCATAGGGGTGTACCTTACTCCTGTTGCTTCACACAGCACACATTCAAGTGCATCAGCCTCATTGATGTACATCATGGTCACACCCATGCTGAACCCCTTCATCTACAGTTTGGTGAATAAAGACATAAAATGGGCCCCTAAAAAATGCTTTGGGAGGAAAGCTTTTAAACTGTCATTTTTCCTGTAGCAGCTAAAAGGCCGGTTTTAGCAGCTTTCAAATCCTCAGAGCTATAAATTTGCTTTATTTACTCATTAAGTGCATCTTGAGCATCCTAGAGTCAAGAAGACCTTAAATATGATGAAGTAAAATTTTAGTTCATACATTGTTACTAGAGCAGGATTATATTTTTGATAATGAAAGTTTTCTGCTTGAGGTATGCAAGCTTCTTGTTCATGTTAAGGAGTTTATATATTGGAGTATAGAAATGGGTTGCATTTGTTGAATTATTTTATTAGATCCTACTTTTGTTCCTGCTTGAATACTTCATTGCTGCCTATGTCTACAACTCCTTGATTTCCTCTGAATAGAATATCTGCCATTGTTTAGAACTGTCATAAAATTTAAAGGCTCGTCAAGTTACAACCTAGGTATTTACTCTATCATCCAGTGCTTTATCTCTTTTATGTTCAAATCTCTATTTTGTATTCTTTTATTAAACAAATCAAATTTATGGGTACATATTAATAAAGCATACAATCCTCAAAAGTGTACAATTAACAGCATTTTGTATAATTATATAGTTCTGCATTCATCTATTGGTATTGTTTATTCTTGATCAAATATAACTAAACACAAGAGTTTGAAAATCTGGCTATCATTCCTCTTTCAATGGAGTGTTCTGATTCATAGCCATAAGTTATTACTGCACAGACCTCCATGCCATTGCAAACACTTCTGGTTACCTAGACAGTAACTTTAATGGCAGCATTTTTTAAACCAATTTTATTGAGATATAATCACATGCTACACAATAAATCCAAAGTGTACATTCAGTGGCTTTTAGATAACCAAAGAGTTGTTCATTCAACACTGCAATCAACTTTAAAGCATTTTCATTGCCCCTATATCTTAGCAGTCATCTCTTAATACCTCTATCATTCCCCCATCATACATAACTGCTAATCTAATTCTAGCTCTATAAATTTATTTATATTTACATTTTTTATAAATACTGTCTAACAATATGTTGTACTTTGTGTCTGGTGTCTTTCACTTATAATATTTTTTCCAATTAGTTGAAAAATATTACTAATAATATATTGCTATTCACTAAGTCTATAGATTGCTTTAAGGATGCTTTTGCCCTTATAACACTCTATTATTAAGATCTTCTTATATTAATGTACATTTTTTCTATTTCATGTAACACCATTCTTATATTTCTGCAATCAACATCACTTGTTGTGCACAACACTGTTCTTTATGCTATACAGTCACATGAGTCTTCCTCTAGCTTTACTTCTAGTGCCATACACTACCTTAAAATTTCCATTTCAATCACAATCACACTCTGAAATTGACCCTGCTAATTATAACCACTATAGTATGCTACCATTCACCTCTATCCATTTCCAATCATCTACAATCAACATTATTACAAATTCTGCACAAATGAAACCTCAGTTCCCCATTCTCTACCCTCATTCTATATTCTTGTGACCAATATTCCATCCTTTAACTCCATGAGATTGTGCATTATATTTAGTTCATATTAGTGAGGTCATACATTTTTCCTTTTGTGTCTGACTTATTTTACTCTAACTAATGTCTGCAAGTTTCATCCATGTTATCACAAGCATAAATAGTTCATTTATTTTTACAATAGAATAATATTCCACCATATGTATATACCATATTTTGTTTATACATTTATCAGGTGACAGACATTAGTTGTTTTTTTTTTTAACTTTTCGTAATTGTGAATAGAGCTGCTATGAACATGATTGTGCAAATATCTGTTTAGATCCCTGCTTTTAGTTCTGAGTATATACTTTGTAGTGGGATTATTAAATCATATGGCAGACCTAAAATTAGTTACTGAGGAACCACCAAACATTCTTCAACAGCAACTCTAGTATTTTGCATGCCTACCAACAATGAAGGGGTTTTCCTATCTTGCTACATCCTCTGCAGCGCTTGCAGTTTTCTGTTTCTTTTTATAATGACCATTCCATAAGGTGTGAAATGGTATCTCATTACAGTTTTGATTTGCATTCCCCAAATAGCTACTGATGTTGAACGTCTTTTCATGTAATTTTTAGTCATTTACATTTTTTCTTTGGAAAAATTACTTTTCAATCTTTTGCCAATAGGTCAATTTGGTTTTTTGTCTTGTTACTATTGAGTTATATTAGCTCTTTATATATCATGAATATTAAACCCCTATTGAATACATGGTGTGGCAGTTTAATATTGTTTATGAATTCTGAAAATTGATGTTTGATTATGTTTGTAAGGTGGTCTGTCCCTCTAAACATATTAGATCATATTGGATTCAGAAGTTTCACTTTTATTTGCTTAAATAATGATTAAGGCTTTGATTGGGCCATGTCAATAAGGCATTGTATCACTTCCCACTTAGTGGGTAGGGAGTCACAGAGAAACCACTCTGCATAGAATGAAGGTTGGAGTTTTGATATCAGAACCCAGGAAGCACACACACAGGAGAAGAACACAGAGGAATAGCAATGGCTCCTTAGACATGGCAGAAGCCCAAAGGAGAGAGAGGGGGCCATTTGCTTGACAGTTTACAGCTGGCCTTGTGGAGAGAGCACAGCAGCTGAGCTTGGAGAGAAATGAGCCCCAGGAAGAAAGGAATTCAAGAAGATTGAACCCTTGGCAGACACCAGCAGCCATCCTGCTCCAACATATGAAAACAGAATTTGGTGAGGGAAGTCACATGCTTTATGGCCTGGTAACTGTAAGCATCTACCCCAAATAAATAACCCTTATGAAAGCCAACAGATTTCTGGTGTTTTTCATCAGCATCCCTTTTCTGACTAATAAAGAATTTGGCAACCGAGAGTGGGGGTAGTGCTTTTGCAATTACCAAAATGATGAAAAGGTTTTATAAATGGGTGAGGGGTATTTTTTGGAGGAATTGTGAGATGCTTGACGTAAGAGGCCAAGAGTGCTTTGAAGAGACTTTTATGATGCCTTAGAAGTAAATGGTGAAACAATTATTGGAAATTGGAAAAAACGTGATCTGTGTATTAAAGTCATAGAGAACTTGTCAAGATTGGCTTTTGATGTTTTATGGAAGGCAGAATTTGAAAATGGCAAGCCTGTGCATTTAGCTGAAGAACATTCCAAAGTAAATTTTGAGAATGCAGTTTGGTTTCTCCTTGCAGCTTATAGAAAAATGCTGGAGAAGAGAGACAAGCTGATGACTGAACTGTTGGGCAAAAAGAAAACAGAAACTGATGTTGGAAATTCCAAGTCTCTGGAAATTAAGCTACCAAATGATAGTGCCCCATTTGAGGACTTAACTAAACTTAGAACATGTAAATCAAGATAGAAAAATGTGGGAAAAAAATGTGAAAATGAAAAAGCAAATTGACGTGAGCATTGAGTTAACACTGGAGACAACTTACCTCTGGATAACTTCTTATGTGTGATAATAAATGTTCTTATTTAAAACAAAAAAAAAATGATAGAAGATGCAGTTATCTAGGAAAGACTTGTGGCAAGTCTTACTGTCTGATGACTTGGACCACTGCTTAATGCATGCTAAACCAACAAGCTTTTTGAGAGAGCTGTATGGACTAAAAGTGACATATAAAGGTGACATTGCAGGAGAAACAGCTTTAAGGGGAAAACCATGGAAGCTGAGATCTGGAATTAAAACATCATCTTGGACCAAGAGAGGAACCCCACCCATGTGTACAGGGAAGGTGAGTTTGCCCCAGCAGTTGAAGAGGGAGGATGTTCTCACCTGATGTTTGGGGAGAGTTTTGTCACCCAGGCTGCAGAGAGGGTGGAACACTTTCCCAAATGCTTTGGGGGGTTAAGGTCACCACCCTACAGGTCTGAGAGGGTGTATCTATCCCCCATGGGTTAGGGAAGTCCAGGTGATTAATTTGTTTCTCTGAGAGGGTTGAACCTATATGCCAAAGGTTAGTGAGGATGTTACCTTCACTTCACTGTGCTAGGGGGTTTAAGACTCTAACCCAAGATCAGTTAAGGTATACTAATCACCCCAATGCTATTTGAGGGTGAGGCCTAGAGCTTGGTCACCACTGAGATGCTTGATGAGGGTGGAACCAATAAAGAGACTGTTCAGTAAGCTTGTGGAGAGGGTGGGAACACATGTGGCCCTAGGGAGAAGAAATCATCATGTTAAGAAGGACTCTCAGACTTTGAAATCAAATGGAGTTTGTCCTGCATGTTTACTGAACTGTAGATTAACCTTGAATCATGTTTCCCTCCCAATTTCTCTTTAATGATAATGAAAATGGTTATCCTTTGTCTGTCTGTGTATTGGAAGCAGATACATGGTTTTGCAAGTTTCAGAGGTCTGCAGCAGTCAGGACTTTGTCTCAAGACAAACTGTATTTCTTCAAAATGATTATGATATGATTTTATACTTAGTATTGCTACAGAAATAAGGTTTTGTGAATATTGTAGGGTCTTTTTGGAATTCAGAGGGTGGAGTGTGGCAGTTTGATATGTTTATGAATTCCAAAATAGATATTGGATTATGTTTGCAAACTGGTCTGTCCCTGTATGCATATTAGATTATATTGATTCACAGGGTGTCCTGTTTATCTTTTTTTTTTTTTTTTTAATTTATTTAACAGCTTGTGCTTTGGATGAAGGACTAAGAAACCACCTCTTAACATAAGATATTGAAGATCCTTCCCTACATTTTCTTCTAGGAGTTTTATGGTTACAGCTTTAATATTCAGGCCTGTGGTCCATTTTGAGTTAATTTTTCTATGAAGTGTGTGATAGGTGTCCCCTTTATTTCTTTCATATGTGCATATCTGAGTCTCCCAGCAACATTTGCTAAAGAAACATTTCTGTCAAGATTGAGTGGACTTGGAAGACTTGTCAAAAATCAATTGACCTTAGACATAAGGAACTATTTCTGAACTCTCAATTTGATGCCTTTGGTCACTATATCTATCTTTATGACAGTAAAATGCTGTTTTACCACTGTAGCTTTGTAACATATTTTATAGACTTGAAGTTAGAGTCCCCCAGCTTTATTCTTCCTTCTCAAGAATAGTTTGGTAATTTTGAGCCCTTTAACTTTCCAAATAAAATTGATATTTGTCTTTTCCACATCTGCAAATTAGGCTAATGTAATTTTGTTGGGGATTGCATTTGATATTTAATGAATTTTGTTAAAATGACATCTTAATATTTAGCCTTCTAACATATGAGCATGGAATGTACTTCCATTTATTTAAGCCTTCTTTATTTTTTTGTAGCAATGTTATGTAGGATTCTGAATAAAGTTCTTTACATCTTTGGGTAAGTTTATTCTTAAATATTTGAATTTTTGTTGCTATTGTAAATGGAATTTTTCCATTTTCCTTGATTTCCTCCTCCAATTACTCATTACTAGTGTATAGAAGCACTATTGTTTTTTCCATATTAACATTTTTTATATTTTTTTATTTTTAAAGAATTTTAGATTACATAAAAGTTTCATAAAAAATGTAGAGGATTCCCATATGCTCCACTTTCTTCCCCTCCTACACTTTTGATCATTAACAACATCCTTCCTTAGTGTCGTACATTTTGTCATAATTGATTAACCCATATCGAAGCATTACTAGTAAATGTGGACTATAGTTTACATTATAGTTTACACTCTGTCTTGCAATATTTGTAGTTATGGTAAAATATATGCTGCACTGCATCCACCATTGCAATGTCATGCAGGACAAAACCAATTTCCAAAAAATTCCCCCATATTATACTTATTCTTCCCTCACCCTCCACTCAGAACCTCTGGTGTTCACTGCCTTTGTATCAATGATAATTGTTCTTCTTTTGCTGGAATAATAATAAGTCAATAATAGAATAATAATGCATCTACTTTCGTGCATTAAACACTCCCTTATCTTGAGGATTTATGGATGGTGTTGTCTATCTACATCTGATTTTTAGGTTTCCTGTGTGAAATAAATGAACTGGAGAGTAGGTGTTGCAACTCTGCTGAGATTCAGGGCTCGACTGACATATAAACAGATCAAAGATTTAAGACTCTGGGGCAAATATTTAACATTACATGACAATTATAGGTTCAAATAAAAGGGGCACAAGAGCCATGTGTAAGGATATTATAAATGATTCAAACTCTGTTACACTAAGAAACATAAATTCCAAAGTAAGGCCCACTGACAAGGTACTGAATTCCTGAGCTTTCTGACCTACATAGTGCGTGGATATATCTATAGTGCACAGGAGTCCTACTGAAGCACTGTTTACTGTGGCAGTCAATGAGATCCTGCTGAGACATGCATAAGCATAATCTCTGGAATGAGCTTAAGACTCACTTTGAAATCTCTTAGTCTGAAAAACTCATTTGTATTTAATACTTCCCCCTTATTATCAAAGTCTGTTTTCAGTTTCATTGCTAGTTGATGCTTGGTGATAATCCCTCAGTACAAGGGAGGTTTATCCCTGGGAGTTATGCCCCACAACAATGGGAAGTTAGTGCATTTATATGTTGAATTTGGCTTAGAAAGAATCCATATTAGTGTCACAAGGAGGGTTTCAGGAGGTAATTCTTAGCCAATATAAAATACTAAGTTAAATTTCAATTTCACAAGAATAGTTGTGAACAAGAACTTTTCATGAGTACTGTCATCAATATGAAGGGTCTGGAATAATAATCTGTCTTCCTTCCTTAGGCATTGCCCTTGTACTCAGGGATTCTTGCCATCCTATTAGAGAATATACCAGAACTCTCCAGGATGGGAATTCAATCTTAATTTGGTTATTGTGTGGAACTCCACCTACTGAGAACATGCCTAATGAGCAATTTAAAATGTTCATATGACTTAGAGTCATGCCCATCCCAATAAATCCCCCATCACTGAGACCCCAGACTAGTGATCAACCATTGACACAGTTGTGATCCATCTGAAATCCAAAATCTCTACAGAAATGAAGGCAACAAAATAACCAATTAAAATTAATAAGAAAATGATATTATAATAATAGTTTTAAAAATAATAAAATACAAAAATAAAATTTTAAAAATTGCAATAATCTAAAAAATATACATTGTGTCTTTATCACTGAAAGATATGTTGTCTTGTATCTACAG
>JAQZBX010088609.1:0-12728 GCA_029593785.1 Cabassous unicinctus
CCATCACCACCATCCATTACCAAAACAAGGTGTTCACTAATTAATAAGTGATATGGATGGAGAGAAGTGCCTCAGAACTTTCAGCACAAATGATGGAAGCCAGAAGGCTTTAAACCTTTATCTTTAACATGCTGAAAAGAGATACTTTCCAATCTTCAATGTCTAAAGTGAAGAAAATGACATTATCAGAAAAAAATAAAGAAGAAATTAATTGTCCAAACTAAAAGAAAAAATTAGGGGAATTCTACAGGCAGAAAGAAAATTATCTCAAATGAAAGCATGAAAATGCAGTAAGAAAGAGCAATGAAAAGTAAATATGTGGATAAATCTAAATGGATATTGATTTATAAAACAATATAAGTGGTATCAAAATGTATGACAATTACTTAAAAGATTGGAGAGGAGCATATGGATTTAAAGTGTCCTAACATCTCTGCATTATCCCGGAAATGTATGAAGTAATAATTGATGGTAGAATTAAATAGTCCCAAAATAGTGGTGTAATCTTTAGAGCAATATTTAAAAATAATAAAATAAGGTATAACAGCTTAATGGGTGAGTGAAAAAGGAATAAAATATATTTGGTTACTTCAAAAAATATAAGTTAAAGGGACAAAGTACAGATAGCCTATTAAAAAATAAAAAGTAAAGTGTTAGATACACCCAAATATATCAATAATCACATTAAATATATATGGAAAAAATATCCCAATTGAAAAATAACATCAGTCTGGATAAAAGGTTACCCCAAATATATACATACACAGGACATACCATAAATATATGGCCTGGGAAATGTTGAAAGTAAAAGGATGAATGAAGATAGAAGAGGCAAATACTAACTGAAAAAATGCTGGCATTGTTATACAATCATCCGACAAAATAGACCTTAAGACAAAAACCATTGCTAGATATATAGACATTGCACAATGATGAAGAGTCAATATATAAGGTAAATATAAAAGTTATTTTTGTATGCACAATAAAACAAACAAAGCAAAACAAATAAAACCAAAATTTAAAAAGTCAAATTCACAGTGAATGTTGAAAATTTTAACCTATCTTTAACTAAAAACTGCAGAAAATCAAGAGAGATATAAAAAGTTTTAACATTACACAACATGAACTAGTTGACACTTGTGGAACATAGTACTAGTAACTGCAGAATTCATTCATTTCAAATGCACATGAAATAAACTATATGCCAGTTCATAAAGTGATTTTTTACAAGTTTCAGAATACTGCAGTCTTACAGAGTGTCCTCCAACCCTGTTGGAATTAAGCCAGAGATCAGTAACAAGCAGACATATTTGAAAACATAGCTGTACACGTCTAAATAATCTATGGGTCAAAGAAGAAATAAAAAAGAAATTTAGAAAAGATTTAAAACTGAATGATAGAACACTTTATGTGTTAAAAGCTATGAGATACAGCTAGAGCTACAATGTTTTGTTCATGTTACCTTGTGTAAGGTATGGTAAGACCAGACACAGATCAAGAGAGAAAGATCAGAAGAATTTGAGAGATTTCTTACTCTCATAAATCCCTGGAGGGAGGGCATCAGGGAGAGGGCATCATGCCGTGTAGGGCCAAATGGAGAAAACACCAGGATCAGTCTCAAGGCAGAGAGAGCAAGTGGAACTGAGAAAGTGTCTTTATTGTGATTTCTGTGGGAAGCATGCATGGTGGGGCAGGAGCACACTGGAGAGGGACTGGCTGGCTATATTTGAAAGTGGCATCCCCTCAACTGTGGTCAGAATTATCTAGGCATAACAGAAGTATAGGTGGGATTTGGCCATCTGGTACCACCCATAGATGTTAAAGCATCAATTTATAGAAGCTAAAAAATGTGGTTAGTGCATGTACTTACAGTAAAATGTATAGGCTTAAATATGTATTTTATGAAAGGAAACAAGGTTGAAAATGATTATTTAATTATTCACTTCAAAAAGTTATAAAAATAGAAAATTTTAAAAGAAGGAAAAGAAAATAATAGATAAAAAAATAACAGAATACTAAACAAATTTATCATAGAGAAAAATCAACAAAACCAAAAGTTGGTTGTGTGTAAAGACTAATATCACTGAAGTAGTCCTGATTTTTAAAAAAGAGAGTAAACACAAATTGCCAGTATCAGTAATGAAGAAATGAAATCCTCTCCCTTGCAGGCATTAAAAATATTTAAAAGTTTTATAAAAATGATTTAGCAATACATTTCATAATTTAGGTAAAATTAGTAAAGTCCATAAAACAAATTATCAAAGTGATAAAAAAATTAATAGAAATTCTGAATTGTCCTATACCAAAGGAAAAAATTAAATCCAAATAAATAAATCAATAATAAAATTTTATAAAAGAAAATTTTAGTTACAGGTAGTTTCAGCAGTAAATTATTCCTAAAGTTTAAGGAAGAAATATCAAACTTTAACATAGAATAGAAAAAGAGAGTCCCCTTCTGTGTTGGTTTTAGCCTTTTGTGGACCCCCAAAAATTGTGTTCTTAAATTGAACCTATTGTGAACCTTTAATTAGATTAGATCAATGAAGGCCATTTGATTAGATTGCTCCAGCAGGGCATGACCCAGGGTGGATATTAATCCTTTAAAAATGGATGAATAAAAGCTGCAGACACAGGATAAAAGCCACAGTGACAGAGAGAAGTCTCCAGAAGTTGAAATCAACAAACCTGGGAGAGAGAAAAGCCACAGACGGAGCTGCCAAAGCAGAACTAGCATCAGGGCCCAGAGCAGAGGGGAGAGATGAGCAGCTGCTGCGATGCCCTCTGTCATGTGCCTGATCACCCACAGCTAAGTTCAGGGAGAAAATGAGCCTGGAGGAAAAGGCAGAGACCAGCGGCGCTGGCATTGTGCCTTGTTACATGGCAGGAATCCACGATCACCAAGCAGCTTACCTTCCGGGAGAGAGCATTGACTGATGCCTTGATTTGGACATTATTCTCAGCCTAGGAACTGTAAGCTTTTAACTAAACAAATCCCATTGTAAAAGCCAACCCATTTCTGGTATATTGCTCCCAGCAGCTTTTAGCAAACTAAAATGCCTTCTCACCTCATTTTTTTGAAAGTAGCATAATCATGATACCAAAATATATTCCTAATGCAGCAACATGGTTGAATCTCAAACATAATGTGTGAATGAAACTAGACACAAAAGAGGAAATACTCTATAAGTCTATTTATATAAATTTCAATAAGATAAGCTAATCTTTGGTGGTAGTAATTACAATAGTGGTTACTTTGAGGAATGAAATAACTTGGGAAACAGTATGGGGAAGGCTTCTGGTATATGAATTATTTTTTATTTCTTGATTTGGGAGCCAGTTACATGGGTATGCTCACTTTTAAAAAATTCCTCAAGCTATTCACTTATGATTTGTGCACTTTTCTGAATTTATTATATGTCAATACAAAGTTTAAAAGCTATAAGGAATTTTTTATAAGCTCATGGAAGAAGCTTAAGGAAAAATCTTAATTAATAATCAAACTGCCTAAATTGCTTAAGATGTGTTGAAGTTTCCACTTAATAGATGTGTTGGTCAAGTGGTCTGTCCATTCCATTATCATGTAGCCTCGCTGAGCCTACCTTGGTGACCTTTACACAGGTGATTTAATCTTTTTATGAAGCAGTTTCTTTTACTATAGGTTTTACTTCCATTTTTAAAGCAACTGTGCTAAACAAAGGAGATGGGTTAATTTATGCTTTAAAATCCTATAAAAATGCTAAATCCTAGCAAATGAAATCTACATCTTAAACAATCAATTTTCACAAGTGAATGTATAAGCTCAGGAAGAAACAGCCTGGCAAATTCATCTCGTGTTCTGTATAAATATAATTTTAAAGTGCTTCCAGTTTGTTCATGCTATGCCATCTGCCGAATGGCTCTGGGAATGGAATTTTAATCTCTAATTGCAAATTCAGGGATTAAAAAGGTTACATTCAAAATGTGCTGGGAGACCAACTAACAATTCAGAAAGAAAAAAAATCTGTATCTGCAGGTTTTGCTGGCATGGATTTTTTTCTGGAAATGATAACCTGGCACCAGGACTTTCACAGTCAGAAGTGGAAAAGGAAAATAACTTGCTTCAATTGGGTCCGACTGTCTGGGCCTTGGATAACTCCAGCTGATTTTGACTGTGGAACCAGAGCAAGAATGGACAATTTTACTCTTTCATATCCTTAAAAATGAGGGCATTCTTTACCTGGCATTTAAACAAAACAAGGAACACTTTTTTATTTTGGCAGCACCTATCCCAGATTTAAATGAATACATAGAAAAAAAATCACAATTGGAAATGGTGAGTTCTAAACAAAAATATTAGAAAAATCTGCATTTGACTAACTCATACTATGCTTCTAAATTGGGTAGAAATTTATGAAAATATTTCAATTGATTTTTTTAGTTTCAGTGTTTACTATATAGCTATTTCGGTCAATTTGCCTTCTTTCTGAACTTTCTCTTACTATTTCTTCACAAAGTCTTCTGTTGCTGTGTACAGCCATATGTTAAATGTGCACACCATGCCTCCACCCTGCTCTGTGCCTTTGCATCGCTTACTTGGACTGCACTCTGCCAAGCCAAATCCGTCTCTATGATGACTATGACAAAGTGAAGGGTCATTATGAAATAAGATTATGTACATTTATGAATTCAATACCAGAAAAATTTGAACTTGATTTTATTGTCTTCATTTGGTTTATATGTATATATTTAGTGTAATCAACTCCAGATCAGGGATTATGTCTTGTTTTATGTTTCCTAATAAAAGAGAGAGTAGAAGGGCACTTATAAAATCAAAGCCATTTTTATAAATATAGCACAAGGACCATGTAAAGACTATAATGCATAATATTTTGACAATATGAAAGATTATTTTTATAAATGTTCATTTCCACATGCTTTGTATGAGTTTTTCAAATGGACCACAGCTACACACACATACATAAATGTTTAAACTACTCATTCACCCTACAATGAGCCTATAATGAATATTTACCAACATCTATCTTTTTTCCTCCCTCTGTTCCTTCCTCCCTCCCTTCCTTCCTTCCTTCTTCTCTAAAATGACCCAGAAAACCCAATGGAATTAATATTATGTGTGGTGAACAGCCCAAATGGGAAAATATTGGATCTCTTGGAATCTCAGGCTGGAATACCTGGGATGAATCAAGAGTAATGTTGTCTCTGAATATTGGATTTGTTAATGACCAGCTACTGAAATTTAACCAAACTTTTTCTTGGTAAGGGGAGAATGGAGGAAGAATGGACTTCTAAAGCACAGACAGTATAAATGATTCTTTAAAAAGCAGCTGGCAACTCAGCATAATGACAGGCAGTGGAAAAGTCAAAGTTTGAATGTGTATATCCTTGATGATCTGAGCATTAGATTCACCTGTCCACAAGAGTTGATCCCGAAGGGGAATAGCATCCCACTTTGGAAATCCCAATGTTATTTAAAACTAAATGGAACATAGGGCATTTTTAGGGCATTGGAATTGTTCTGCAAAAATTGCAATGGCAGATGCAGGCCATTATACGCTTTGTCAAAAGTTATAAAACTGTACAGTGCAAAGTGTAAACTATAATGTAAACTATAGACCTGGCTAGTAGTAATGCTTCAATATTGATTCATCAATTTTAACAAATGTAGCATACTCGTGTAAGATATTAATAGTGGGAAAATGTGTGTGTGTGAGGGGGTTATATGGGAATCCCCTATATTTTTTTCCTTTTATCTTTTTTTTAGCTATTTTTTTATTTTTAAAGAAGCTTTAGATTACATAAATGTTACATAAAAAATATAAAGAATTCCCATATGCCCCCCTCCCTCCCCCTCCCACACTTTCCCATATTAAAAAATTCTTTCATTAGTGTGGTACATTTGTTACAATTCATGAACCCATATTGAAGCATTGCTACTAACCATGGACTACAGTTTATATTATACTTTACACTCTGTCCCACACAATTTTGAAAGTTTTGACAAAATATACAATGGCCAGTATCTGTTACTGCAGTGTCATGCAGAACAATTCCAATGTCCCAAAAATGCCCCCATATTACATCTATTCTTCTGTCTCCCATCCCTCAGAACCTCTGGTGACCATTGCCTTTACATCAGTGATAAGAGTTCTTCCATTGCTAGAATAATAATAAGTCTATAGTAGAATAATAATAAGTCTACTTTAGTCCATTGTTCATTCCCCAGTCTTGAGGATTTGGGATGGTGATGCCCTCTGCTTCTAATTGAGAGGGGTCTTAGATCCCATGGGACAGATGGATGGAGCTATCTTGCTTGCAGTTGCAGACACTCTCTGTTTTTTGAGATGGGCATTGTCCATCATCATCTCCTTATTAGTTGTCCTGGGTGAGTCGAATGAACTGGAGAGTAGGTGCTACAACAATGCTGAAATTCAGTACTCAACTGGCACATGGACGGACCAAAGTCTTAAGTCTCTGGGACACATATTTATCAAGTATAGTGCTAATTATAAGTTCAAATTAAAGGGGCAGAAGAGCCATGTGTAGAGAACCTATAAATGAGCCCAACTCTGTTACAATGTGGAGCATAAATTCCAAATTAAGGCCCACTGATAGAGTGCCAAATTCCTGAGCTGTCTGCCCTGCTTATAGTTTCTGGATATCTCTAGAACCAAATGTCACTGTACATACAAGACAACAGATCTTACAGTGATGAATGACACAGTATCTAAATTTTTTAAAATTATTTCAAATTGTTTAAAAATTTTTTTTGTATTTTATTGGTTATTTTTTAAATTATTATTTCATTTTCTTATGAATTTTATTCAGTTATTTTCTTGGCTTCACTTTTGGAGAGGTTTTGGATCACAGAAGGGTCACAACAGTGGCAGGGGAGGTTCACTTGTGCAAGATATCAGTGATGTGGGGAGCATGGGAAGGGGTTTACCTGGGGCATGCCTCTAAGTTATGTGAATATGTTCAAGTGTTTATGGGGCATTGTCTTGGTGGGTGGAGATCCACACAATAACCAAAAGAATATTGAATTCCCATTCTGGGGAGTTCTGCTACATTCTGTAATAGGACAGCAAGAATCCCCCGAGTGCAAGGGCAATGTCTAGTGAAGGAAGACAGACCATTATGCCAGGCCCTTGACATTGATGATTGTACTTATGAACCTTTTCTTATGAAATTGGAACTTAGCCTAGTATTATATACTGCCTAAGAGTTACCTCCTGAAAGCCTCCTTGTTGCTCAAATGTGGCCTCTCTCTAAACCAAACTCAGTATATAAATGCACTGCCTTCCCCCTGGCGTGGGACATGAATCCTGGTGCCGAGGGATTATTACCAAGAACCAACTAGAAATGCATCTGGAAAAAGACTTGACGAAAAGGGGGAAATGGCAAGGACAAATGAGTTTTTATGGCTTAGAGATTTCAAAGTGAGTCAGGAGTTCACTCCAGAGGTTATGCTTATGCAAGTCTCAGCAGGATCTCAATGACTGCCACATTAAACAGTGCCCCTATATACTTTTTTTTTTAAAGATTTATTTACTTATTTATCCCCTCCTCACCCACCCCCACCCCTATTGTCTGCTGTCTGTGTACATTCGTTATGTGTTCTTCTGTGTCTGCTTGTTTTCTCTTTAGGCAGCACCGGGAACCAATCCTGGGACCTTCTGGAGTGGAAGAGAGGTGCTCAATCTCTTGTGCCTCTTCAGCTCCCTGGTCTGCTGTGTCTCTTATTGTCTTTCCTCTGTGTCTCTTTTTGTTGCATCATCTTGCTGCATCAGTACTTCACGTGAGCCAGCACTCTGCATGGGCCAGCTCTCTACACGGGCTAGCTTGCTGCATGGGCCAGCTTGCCTTCACCAGGAGGCCCTGGGAATTGAACCCTGGACCTCCTATGTGGTAGATGAAAGCCCTGTTGCTTGAGCCACATCTGCTTTCCGCCCCTATACTTTTGATGTAACTTTTCTGTCATCTAAAATTTCTCTAAAATAAACTTAAAAAAAAAACAAAACAAAACAAAAAAAAACTACATGAAGAATCATCTAATAAGTCTGCTTTGAGGAGGCCAGGAGAATAATGTGAAAAAGTAACTGTGGATTCCACAGTGATATGGTCCACGTCTTTTTAAAAAATGTGATTTTGTTAAAACAAAGAAAAATAAAAAGCTCTCCCAAACTCTTTAACTCTCGAAACCCCAAACCTTTCAAACTGCTTCCCTAACACACATATTTCTAACATGAGTCATTTGTGAAATAGAGTAAAAACAATTAATACAACCTTTCATACTCTAGTCTCTAGTTAAGTAAAATGTGACAGATATTGTGTCAGTGTGATATTATTTATGAATTCCAAAGAGAGATATTATGTTTGTAAACTGCTCTGTTCCACTGGGCATGATAATCCTTTGATTATTGTATTAGTCAGCCAAAGGGGTGCTGATACAACATACCAGAAATCGGTTGGTTTTTATAAAGGGTATTTATTTGGGGTAGAAGTCCACAGTTACCAGGCCATAAAATGTAAGTTTCTTCCCTCACGAAAGTCCATTGCCATGTGTTGGAGCAAGACAGCTGCCGACGTTTGCCAGGGTTCAGGCTTTTTGGGTCCTCTCTTCCCAGGGCTCTGTTTCTCTCTGGGCTCAGCTCCTGTTTCCTCCATAAGGTCAGCTGTAGACTATCAGGTGAATGGCTTGTCTCTATCCCGGGGCCTTCTCTCCTTCCTCATGACCAAGATCCTCCATTTGCTCACCTCCCTGGGCCCCAGCATCAAGACTCCAACATCAAAATTACTCCAACTCTGTCCTTTGCCATGCCTTTTATATTTGATTCCCCACCCACCAAGGGGTGGGGCTCAACGCCCTACTGACTTGGCTCAGTCAACACCCTAATCATAACTTAATCATGCCCAGATTGACAGACCAGTTTACAAGCATAATCCAATATCTATTTTTGGAATTCATAACTATATCAAACTGCCTAACTGCTACAATTATCATGCCCAGATTCAGCTGAGATGTCTGCTTAAATTATGTTAAGATTAGGGCTTTGATTCAGCCACATCAGTAGGGCATTGAGTTCCCATCCCCTTGGCAGGTAGACACTCACACAGAAAAAGACATTGCAGAGGAAGAGAGACAGCTCTTTAGACATGTCAGAGGCCCCAGGAAGAGAGATGAGCCTGATATTCTACAGCTGACCTTGTGAAGAGAACGGAGCAGCTGAGCCCAGAAAGAAACCAGCCCCAGGGAGAGAGATGAGCCTTATGCCAGCCTACAGCTGAGATCAGAAGAAGCTGGGACCATGGAACCTTAAGGGGAAGAAGGAAGGCTGAACCCTTGCAGACATCGCCCGCCATCTTGCTTCAACACATGGCCAATGACTTGGATGAGAAAGTACCTCTTATGGTACCTTCAGTTAAACTCTTTAGAGCCTTGTGACTGTAACCTTCTACCCCAAATAAATACCTTTTATAAAAGCTAACAGAATTCTGGTACTTTGCATCAGTACCCCTTTTGGCTGACTAATACAGATAAGAATGGTGAGGAATGAGCAAACCAACCCAAGATTTCTATATCTCCTTTTGTCCACCACAGTGATTTACTGAGCATGACTTTCCATTTTTCTGTTTTCCTAAACTAGTTTGCATGAAACCACAGAGATTTAATGCCTAAATCTATAAAAATTGATGACTCATTTAAGACTATAATCTATATAAGATGCATTTCTTACTCTGTGATGATAATATAGATCCAACAATAAAGAAACATTTCCTTACCCTTAAATATCTAGTAGGTGCTATTACAATGATTTTTGCAGAGTATGTGATTTTTCTTTATTTACCAAGACTTACCCAGCGATGCCCAGGAGAATCAAATGACAAATTTGTTAGGGAAACTTTAAAAATATGTCATGACGCAATTCTGGTGGGTTCTGCTAGTCTTCTGCAAGGTAATCACAAAACTTACTGGTGTGTGCTACGGCAAAAGGCAAACAAAAGCAATAACAAAATTAAAGAATATCTTAAATAAAAGAGAAAGTAAAGTTCTTAATGGTAGAAGGCACCCTTAAAATAATTGCTATGCTTTAAAATAAATGGCTCTATCTCCTTAGGCTAGAATCAAGCAAATCACCCAGAATTTTATTACCAATTTATTTCCTTCTCATTGAGATCAAATCATTCTTGTTAATAAGCTTTGACCTAACTACCACATGCCTGTGGTTAACATCAGAATGGAATATACTGTCAAAGCTGGCTGTTTGCATGAGAGATGGTGTGAAATGGAAGAAATAACAGAAATAGTCTCAGCACATATTGAATACTTTGGGAAAAAAATTGACTGGGCTACATTCTCCTCGGCTGCTTAAGTGAAAGGACTTCCTAAAAACCATGAGCTCCTGTCTTTTACTAGTCTATTTGTCAGAGCAAGAGGAGTTAGGATGCTGAAAGGAAAGCCATCAAAGTGACGGAGGGGTATGTGGGAGGAATAGAAAAGGCTTCGAGCTGGATATTTCAGGCAGAGGTGAAGGAAAAGTATGAGTGGTAGAGTCAGGAGTGACAGAATATCAAAAGCCAGTGCTGAAAGGCTGTGGCTCAAAGCATGCTTTCCAGCGGCTTCTCATCATCACTCGTGAATGAGGTAAATGTGTAAAGCAGTTTGTCTGTTTGGTACAAGGGCAGAGATTAAGAGTTGGAGAAAAGAGTCATTTACATCTAGAGTCTTCAAATCAGCTACACCAGTGAGAACTGGCAGCTACCAAGTTTTTTATATAGGAATGGGACCTGTGTCTTCTTCAAAGTCCTGTTACATTCTCTTCACAGGCCAACAGACACCTGCCCAAGTAATTGCCCTCTCCCACTCCTGGGTATTTGGGGGTCCTCATAACTTCAGTTGATATGAGGTGGGGACAGTGGATTTACTGGCCTCTGTAACTTTAAGTGTGCTGATGTTTCTGAGATACATGTTTTAAATAAGTTTCAGAATTTCTTCCTAAACATCTTCATTGAAAATTTTCTGGAGAACTTTCTTTCCAGGAGGTAGCAAAATATGAACCAAATACATTGGTGTCTGAACATAGTATTTGGTCCTACATTTATCACCCTCACTGAAAGACACTTTTTCAATTGTCAGAATGGCTGTCTAATGCCTCCCAGCTGGCACTAGGAATCAGGAGAAATCTGCCTTAACTTAATTTGATTTTAGGGGCATCCTTGTTGACAGGCATTAAAAAGACTGGGCTGAATGTCCTAATCCTAAATTATGCAAATATCTGCATTTCTTTATTTCCCTAAAGCAAACTTCACAACAGATAATGGAACTCTTCTCTAGCACTTCAACAATTCTTGTGACAGATAAGTTTAAGGGCAATCATTGTATGAATAGCATTTAGAGGAGCAAGCCTCATTTGGAGATGGGATATGTGACTGAAATACAGGTTAAGACTGCTAAACCATATTTGTTGGGAGTTGGGGCTTAGGAGAATCAGCACTGAGCATATACACAGAAGGAAATGACCTGTTGTTTATGGAAAGTAATATTTTAAAGTCATCCAAACTCTTTCATTCATGAAACATTATTTTTTTAAAGGTTTATTTATTTATTCCTGCCCCCCCCCACCGCCCCCCATTGTTTTGTGCTCACTGTCTGTTCTGTGTATTCTTCTGTGTCTGCTTGTCTTCTCTTTAGGTGGAACTGGGAACTAATCCTGGTACCTTCCAGAGTGGAGAGAGGCTGCTCCATCTCTTGCACCACCTCAGTTCCCTGATCTGCTGTGTCTCTTATTATCTCTCTTCTGTGTCTCTTTTTGTTGCATCATCATGGTGCACCAGCTCTCTGTGCAGGCCAGCCCTCCTGCATGGGCCAACACTTCTGCGCAGGCCAGCACTCCACCTGGGCCAGCTCTCCTGCGTGGGCCAGCACTCTGCATGGGCCAGCTTTACACTTGGGTCAGCTGGCTGAGCAGGCCAGCTTGCTTTTCACCAGGAGGTCCCGGGATTCAAACCCTGGACCTCCTATATGGTAGACGGGAGCCCAATCACTTGGGCCACATCCGCTGCCCAACTGCCAAACCTTATTTAATACTTCTCTGTGTCAGGCACTGGACTATGCATTGGAGATAGAAAGTTAAATATGATGCTGTATTCCTGGGTTTTCCAAATTGGTCCTTTTGATCATTTATAAAAGTAGATTCCTGGGCACTTTTTTATTTTTATTTTTTGAGATTGAAGTCCAAGAATCTTTAATTTTCACAAGAAATACCCACTTTGAGGGATAGTTGCTTTATCCTGTTTTGTTTGTTTATTTGTTTTAATAAGTTCATACAGTTCTACTGCTAGCTCTGTAGTTCTCTCTCTATGCTCTTAGGGCACTTTAAATAGTACTAGATTTTGGGGGGAGCTAGAAGGGATTAAAAGACCCAAAACATTAAACTGTAATTATGTTAAGTTCTATTAATCACTTCTTTTATTTTTTCGAAATCCACAGAAATCATTCCATTTTCCTTGTTTTTCTTCAGGATGTTTCTCTTTAGAGGTCAAGTGTTTACTTGGATAATAATGAAACAAAGCCCTCCCATGTTGCAGTAAACATGACCGTTTTTTGTTTTGTTTTTTTTTGCCCCTGACTTGAAGTGACCTTTTGCCTCTTATCTATTCTTCAAAGAAAAATATACTCTGTTCTCTACTGCTGCAGGCACAAAGTCCTCTAACAATATAAATAGTTGAAT
>JAQZBX010088610.1:0-12727 GCA_029593785.1 Cabassous unicinctus
TTCATCAAGTGATGGAAAAACTGTGGTATATATACATGATGGAATATTATTCAGCTGTAAGAAGAATTGAAGTCCTGAATTATATGACAATATGAATGATGCTTGAGGACATTATGTTGAGTGAAACAAGCCAGGCCCAAGGGCAATATTTTATGATTTTTCTATTATGAACAAAATATAATGAACAAACTTCTGGGATTAATAGCTAGAATATAAGTCACCAGAGAAAAGTATGTCCTTAGAAAATGGAAACCTGAGATTTGACTTGGTAGAAAGTTGTAAATGTTTGAAAATGAATAGAAATTGTGAAAGCAAATGGTAGGATTTGTAATTAGTGGTGCTGAAATATGAACATGATAATGGTTTGTTTTTTGGTTGTTTTTCTTTTATTTTGGGGTAAAGAAAATGCTCAAATATTGATTTAAATGATGAATGCACAACACTGTGATTATACAAAATGTCATTGCACACTTTAGATAAATTGTACAGTTTACAAACAAAAAATAGTGTGAGTAGGGGAAAATATCAAATGTAAGCTATGGACTATAGTTAGTATTAATACTTTGATGATGTTCTTTCATAATTTGTTACAAATGATGCACAATAATGCAAGGTAGTGGTGATGGGGTGATGTATGTGGTCCCTGCATGAGGGTACCCATGTTTGTTTTACAGTTTCAAAACTTTTAGTATAAAAAACATCTATTATCTTATAATAGAATATCACATGACATGGGTTATGATATTCCCTTGAAATTTTGTAATAAATTGGTCATTATAACTTCCAAATGGTGTTATAAAATTTGCACTTGAACATTCATAAGTAAAATACTCTTTTCCACCAATTTCAAGTAAATTTACAAACTCATAACAAGGCATGCAATATCTATGATTTGCCACATTTGCATCATAAATATGGTTAGATTATTCCCCCAGATGGCTTCCTTTCTCTTCTATGAAATCATTTCACAAACTTTTATGAGTTATGAGAGATCTAATAAGCTTATGTGTAAAATGCTTCCCATCTAAACATAAGTCATAGGTGTATTATTCATTTAAATGGCAGAGACCCTTGCAGAAAGTCCAGCATTCCATTGAACCAAACAGGTACCATGCAGAACTTAGGATCAATATGTGCTCCCTCACTCAACCATATACAACTCAGGTGTTCATCAAAAGGTACAGACAGTTCAGCAGGACAAACCACAGACCCCTGAGACAGCTGTACTCCAGGATAATCCTACCCTGACCATGCCAGGGGTATGAGACCTTCTAATCTCAACTTTGGACCTCCAAATACCCATATACATTGCATCTCTTGGATCTTCACCACCTCTTGATCCATTCTGGTCTTTCCAACTTTATTTCACAAGGCCACTAATTTTACTCTATACCCTATAATCTTTTTACTGAATGAACTCCAAAATTAAAGAAACCATACTTCTTATAATTACTTCCATTTATAATATTTGAATAAAGTTTATCTACAAAATTGGAAATTGGGCAATTGGGGCCAAGTGGGTAAGGATAATTTTAGTTATCTTTTGGAAAAGTTTTCAAAATTTGCAAATATATATCAATATTTTAAGAAATTAGAAATTGGCGGGAAGAAATGATTCCTCTATTTCTTCTATTAGCTAACCCTTACTTTTGCTACTCTCAACAATGCACAGCCCTGCATTCTAGCACCTGTAACAGTGCATTGATTGAGCTCATCCTCTGAAATGCCAGTCTCCCTATTGACTATAAACTTCTGCTTTTACTCATCTCTATCACCAATGTTCCCTGCATGCCAAATCCAATTGCACGCATTAGCATGATTAATGAGTGCTTTGTTTCTCCATTGAGGAGGGTGGCTGGGTGATAAAAAACCTCTTATCTCTTCAGTAAATACAAAGCCTTAATGGAGTCTGGAACAAATCTGTGTAATGTTGGAGAGGAGGTTACTTATTGATAAACCCCTAAAATATTCATCACCATTCCAGAGCCCTGGATGAACTGAACTGCAGCTCAGATCCTTGAATATCTCCTAAATGAGCTTAGAATATCTATGCCAATAGTACAAACCTGCCCATCTGCTGACAACACATGGGCAATTCCAGGAGAAAGAATTCCCTACTCATCAGTGGTTGCATTGTCAATAGTGCAGCTGATGACTGTCTCCCTCTGGGTTTTCACTCACAAGCAGATAAGCAGTAGGTGAACATAGCTGAGAATGGAGAAAGAAGCTATGAGACTCTGGTATCCTCCTCAGTTTCCAGACCCACCTGTCATGAATCCAAACCCTTCACCTGGAAGTATCCCCAGGGCAATCAACAGCCATGCAGCGTGCTGCATGAGGAATAAGATGAGGACCCTCCCTTCCAGGTTCAAGAATAAGAAGGACTTACCTATTCTGCATGAATAAGAAGTTATGAATCCTTCATTGTACAGATAAGTACATTAAAGTCATTGAGTTTAATACATTCATGAGCCCATGGTTCAGAGATTTTTAATTTCCTCCTTGATTCTAAAATATTGGTTCTCCACCTCCAGAGAAACCACTCAAAGTTCTCAGATACATGTTTTCCTGGTTTATGAAACATCAATCCCAACCCACTGGACTCTCACCCCCTTCCTGCTTTACCCTATACCTGTTCTTTGGAGGTACACTTGCCCTAAATCATCTAGAACCTTGCACACTGGATGTTAAACTATCATTTTCTCAATTCTGTGTTCTAGATTTCATTCCACTGGCCTTGGCTATCACGCTGAATAGTAAAAAATGTAGTTCATTATGAGGTTGATCAATTCCAGGACATTTTTTCATTTTAAGAGATCAATGGCTCCCATTATGCAAATCTAGTCCTGAAAACCCTCCATGTCAGAAAATATTAAAAGTGCATGAGGTATAATGTCTCACAGTTCCCAGAGATTAGGAGGGCCAAATAATGTAGAATGAAGAATATGGGAGAAGAACAATTTTCACAATAGGATATTTTAGTAAAGTGGTAGCTGAAACCTTACCCTATATTAATCATCCTCTGCTGTAAGTTCCACATATTTTATAATTTATAAATGTAAAGGGTCATCTATACTGTAAGTTCTCCCCTACCACAGTGTTAATAAGTACATGCATTTCACAGACAAATAATGACATTGTCAGAAACAGAAGTCAGATTTTCTTACCCATTTGTACCTGAGCCCAGAAAAACAATGGTTGTCTTAAATGTTTTCTGATATTAACATGTTTGGTTATTTAATCTTCACAATAATCTGCCTATTAAGGCTATTTACCTCTTTAATGAATTAAATAAACAAAGGTTCTGAAATCTTTAGTAATGTTAAAAATTACGTGGATAGAAAAACACATCCAGAGTTTTTCTGCCTGTCTCCCCAGTTCAGATTTCTTAAGGCTTACACCTATGTATTTCCTGCAATGCTATCTATCATTTTGATAATCATTCTCCACCTCATTGTCAAAATCACCTCTTCATATACTTTGTTAACACAATTACACCCCCTTTGCAATTTCTCCTAACATACAGAAAGCTTCATAGAATTCAATTCACTATCCAAACATTGGCTTCTAACTCAACTGATATTTATTGTCCAGTATAATCCACATAAATTCATTTCAACAGAATTATACAGAGAACATTTCTCATGTCCTTCTGAGTATTTACCACATCTCTCTCCCATAGGAGTGTCTCCAATTACCTGCCTTGTCCTTGACCACATGGACACAGAACCTAAGATATTATTCCAGATTTAAATACAGTGTTTAATTGGTAATGATGTGCCCTGTGTGCTGTGGGTCATCAGTCTTAGTGACCACCTCCTTCTCCCATCCCCTCCAGCATTTAGGTTCCTATCTTCTGGGCATAACTACAATGCAAGACTTGGGACAAAGACCACCACCATCCCAGGGGCTGTGAAATCTAAGAGCTTGGGGCCTGATCTCTCTTTTAGGATATGTCAGTAACAACATGACTGAGTGTGTAAACTGGTGAACTCCATAAACAGTGGACCTGGAAACCACAATATCACCTTGGCCAGTGAGGAAAAGTGTGAGTTCTCTTTCCATAGTGAGGAATAAGACCACTGATCAAGACACCAGAACTCACTGTGAATCACCATGGCCCAGTCAGAGGGAAGTGGCCTCCAGGGACCTAGCAGAGAGGCTGGCAGCCTTCTGGGAAGTTTCTGGGTTAAAACAAGTTGTGCAAGGAATTTCAGGGATGCTAGAAATCCCAGTTCACAGGGAGGAGTAAGGCTTATGAAATAAGGTCAGTTGTGGCTTTGGAAACTGCATCACAAATATTCCTCTGAAATGAATGTAGCAGGAAGAGAAATTCTGAGGTCAGAGACCAAGATCCCAGAAGGATTCAAATCTAAGGGAAAAAATGGAGCATGGGACACCTAGAGGGGGATTGAGATTGCACAGGACTTCTTGTACATAGGCCATTTGCTAATAATCTTCCTCTGGCCTTTTTCTTTGCACATTGTATGTTTTGATATTTTTACATTCCTCCATTCCCCCTTCCCCACTTATTGATGATGCAATTCCAGAGTTCATCTTGAAAGCTATGAATTCCTAGTTGGTGGTCATAGAAACCTCTGCACCAGGGACAGTACATATTCCCTCTTCCTTCAAAGCTGTGAAGAGGAAGCCACTTTTCTAGTTCAAATAATGGTCCTTGTTAATGTGATTTTTACAGACACCAAAATTTTTTGTGTTTTTAAAATTATTTTTAAACTTTATTTTGTACATTTAATAATTGAAAATATGAACAATATAAAATGTAAACATACCCATATTTTAGAGGATCTTGCTTTGCCCTGTGAAATTTCCTTCAAATTTAAATTAGAGGTTTCTGATGGCCTGTCTCAGCTATGCACTTCACTGGCCCATGGTAGATACTCCATAAGTATCCAGAGGATGAGGGATAAAAACAGAATACACTTTACTGCTCCAGACCACCCTGGGCCCTCATTGCACTTCAACCTCTAGCTTCAGTGCAAGGTGCTGCCTTATTCTCTGTGGGTCACAGATAGGTCTCTTCTTCCCACTAACACTATTCTCCTGTGGGCAGGGGCACAGCCTACTCAACACCCACAGGCAACTAAACACCCATGACTGAGGTCCCAGAAAGATTTCTGAACAAGTTTCTTACCAAACCTCATTGTCTTGACCACTGATTGTGGGAGTGGCAGGCAGGGATGGGCCAAGAATGACCTAGAAGTGGTGGTAGTGGGGATGGACTCTCCCAAAGGCTGTCTCTGAGATCTCAACCTCCCTTTTCTCTCCATAGTGCCCTGAGCACCACTCACAGCTCTCTTTGACACTTTTGCCCTTACAGGGGATGCCCCTAGGATCAGCCTTCTAGGAGAAACCATCAGATGTGTGTGACAAAAGGTTCAGCCTTGCCCTTCCTCATTCAGAAAGCCCCACTCATTCCCCACTATCAGTAAAGAAGGAGCCCTCCTAAACTTACCCAAAGTCCATTCCCATTATCAGTTGATCATTAGGGCCCTGCCTGGTTGTCACCACAGGGATGATTCCATATAAAGTTTATCTCCCCATGTTAGAAACAGAACACTGCACTGACCTCCAGCCCATGAAGAAAAGAGATGAGATGATGGCTCTGAGGTTTCAGATTAACATCTGGCCAGATGATCACCAATCCAGCATTCTCCTTCCCACCCTGCCAGCCATGAGCAGACTGTGAACATGAACTAACCAGGTTTCCAACCTCCTAGAAAACCAGCTCCTGAAAAGGTTCTCTCTACATTCATGCCCCTTCCAACAGCTCAGCCCTCCCTAACTCAAGCACACTGGTAGTGGGAAGTGTTGTGGGGCTGCCCAGGAAGGAACAGAATATTTTTCCAGCCTTCATTTAATTGCCTTGTGATACTTGTATTACATTTGATTGACTCTTGGTAAATTGCCAGATTCTTCTGTGGTGGGGGTTGAACGAATACCATTCCTGCAGCTTTGAAAAAGGCTCTCCCTTCCAGTTTTCCTGAGGTGAGAGATTTGGGATATTGGGAAACAATATGAAAGCATCTTGTTCTCCCAAGCATCTCTGCTCAAGTGAGCTATGTTGGGGGCTGTCTATTGAATGTTGGTGCCTCGTTACCAGGGTTCCAAGTTCTATGGGATTATATCTCCAAATAGTGAAGGTATCTCTTGGGGTCCCATTACCTGCCCTATTACCATGAATTAAAAATCTAAACCTGATGTCTCTTCAGCTTCTTCTCTCATTTCATCATTTTAACTCTACAGTTATGCAAACACAGTCCTCCCTGCAATGCCTGGGGAAGACCTGGGAAATTCAGGATCCCAGTATTGAGGAGAAAGGGTTGGCTTCAGATCTGTCTCCTTTTCCTGCCATATCTGTGAACCTGGACAAGTCATTGTACGTCTTGGGTTTCCCGAGTCTCCTCACTAAGACCATAAGGATCATTCTAGCTTCCACACCATGGGGACTTTAGCAGATGAATATGGAATAATATCTATAAAATTCATGAGCTAATGTGACAGATACTAATACATGAACTTTAATGGTGGAAGAATTACAGGAAGGAATAGAAAACAGCATAGATTTCAATTCAAAACAGGGCTGGGCCTTGATGATGTGATCGTGGAAAAGTAACTTATCTTCTTGGTTTCATTTCCCAGTCCCCAACACAATGGCTTTGAAATTCAATGAAAAACAGATATCACCATCTGAGCCCACTGATTGGCTCTTGTTATTGATGACTAGCCTTATGAGTCTTTGCTCTTGAAATTGAAACTTAGCCTATTGTTATGGGTTGCCTCCTGAGAGCCTCCTTGTTGCTCAAATGTGGCCTTTCTCTAAGACAAACTCAGCATATGAATTCATTACCTTCCTCCCAGCATGAGACATGACTCCTGGGATGAGCCTTCTTGGCAAAGAGGGATTACTAACAAGTGCCAATGGGCAATACAACTGGAAAAAGATCTCAAATAAAAGGGGGAAAACGTAAAGACAAATAAGTTCATATGGCTAAGAGACTTCAAAGTGAGTCAGGAGGTCATCCCAGAGGTAATACTTACACACATCTCAATAGGATCTCATAGGCTTCCAATGTGGATATCACCCCAAACAGAGAAGCTCCTGTGGGCTCTGGAGACACTCAGGTCCTATATGAAGGCAGATAGCCCCAGAGTTTTGTGCCTTATCATTGGGCCCTACTTTGGAATCCTTGCTCCTGACAGTGACAGGGTTGGACACAAATATGTCTTCCCTGCACATGATCCATCTGTCCCTTTTATTCAAACCCATATCTGGTGCCATAGTTTGTAGGTGTACTTCAAGAGACCAGAGTCCATGTGCCAGCTGGGCCTGGAATCTCAATGGAGCTGCAAATCTTACTGTACAGCTCAATGGACTCAGCCTGGACACCTGGTGGGGAGATGATGGACAACAGTCATCCCAGGGAATGGAGAGTGTCTGCAGCTTCAGTCAGGATAATCCCTTCCATCTTATCAATGGGATATAAGTCCCCTCTCACTTGGAGGTGGAGTGGATATCACCATCTCAGACACCTCAGGAATCGGGGAAGAGCTATGGACTAGAGTGGACTTACTGGTATTCTGTTATAGACATATTATGATTCATGCAAAGGAAGTAATTACAACATTAATGTAGAGCCAGTGGCCACCGGATGCTTTGGGGGCAGGGAGAGGGAAAAGCAGTTTTAATACTGGGGCTTTTTCAGGACTTGAGAAATATCCTGAGTGACATTGTAATGACATATATAGGCCATTTTATATCATCATATAATATGCAGAACTGTGTGGGAAAGAGTATGCTCTACAATGTGAACTATGGTCCATGCTTAGGGGCAAAGCCTCAATATGTGTATATCTATTGCAGGTGATGTGCCACTCTAATGAAGGATATTTATGTAGGAGGTTGTGGAAGGAGTAGGAGGTGGGGCACATGGGAATCCTTACAATTTTTGCATAACATTTATGTAATTTAAGTATCTTTTAAAAAATTAAAAAAATTATTAAAAACAAAACCCTTCAATGTCTACCCATTATATTTTGAGTCAGATTAAGTCCCTCCTTTTAGTTTATGTTGTGGAAAGCCTCTAAATAGTTTCCAAGTAGCTCTGCCTCCGGTATACATGTTCTTGTCTAATCTCTTCCTCTTGGACTTAGTGACTCTCTTCTTATCAATAGAATATGGTCAAAGTGATGATATATCATTTCCAAGATTGATAAACAAAACACCTGTGATTTCTGTCTTGCTAAATCTATATTTTGTTATCTCTCTCTTTCTATATCTTTATCTCTCCACCTCTCTTCTCTACCTTTCTCATATATATCATTCTGGGGAAACAAGCTATGATGTTCAGAATCCCAAATTGTGAGAAACTGAGAGAGGGACCAGATAGACAGAAAGGAATTCAAGCTCAGTCCAATCTGCCAATAACACCTGTTTAACATTGGAAGCAGATCCATCCAAAGCCAAGGCTCAGTTGGGACTACTCCTCAGGCTAGGAGAGATATTGGAGCAAAACCATACATCTTAATCTTGCCTGAATTCTTTGTTCACAGAAACTGTGCAATAACAAACATTTGTGGTTGTAAGACAATAAATTTATTTGGAGTGTTGTCACATACTAATAGATAACTAATGTAATCTACCAGGCCCCAGGATCTGTCCCTCCCCTCCTACCTCCCTCCCTACTTCTCCTCCCAAGCTCCCTCCATGTACACTGGCCTCCTTTCCAACCTCCTCTCAGACCAAACTCACTTCAGACTCAGATTCTTCAAACATGTGCCTTCTTCTGGCACACTGTTCACAAACTTGTGCAGGGCTGGCTCCTGTTTCTCATTCTGGTTGCAGCATAAGTTCCACCTCAGTGACTCCTTTCAGGCCCACCCATCTAGAGTCTCCCAGCCCCAACTTGTAGCACAATGTTTAGTTTTCATTATTTGCACTTTCTCTTCTCTTTCATATGTATATGTTTACTACTTTCTTCTATCTCTATATGCATACTCTGTGCTCCTGGAAAGCATGGAGTAAATTGATCATTTTCACCACTGGACCCAGGGCCTAACCCAGCACCTGGCACTGGGTCAGTGCTCAGGGCATAGTTATTGTGTGAGTAAATGATATGATCACTGAGAACTTCTGCCAGACTCAAACTAGCTTAGATTTTTTAAATTAATGCCAAACTCCCAACAAAATAAAAAATCAGTAAAGTCTATCTGACAATAGAAGCTAAGAGCAGTTACAGAATGTGAAAATATATTGACAATAGTATCACCCAGAAAGTAATGGTATCCAGAAGAATTAGAAAATAAATATCTACCAATGCATAACCAAATCAAAAAGGCCAAAAAATATAGACAAAAAGAATATGACAAAACAATTCACAGATTAGAAAAATCATGTGGTAAATAGTTTTATAAACAGCATCATAAACAGCAAAAGAAATGCAAATAACCAATACAATTTCACATACATAAAATTCCTGAAATCAAACTCTATGCAGTGGGACCACAATATGTAAAAATGGAGACTCTCCTCCATGTCAGCAGGGGTGCTCTTTTGTCTATCCACTTGGAGGTCATGATGGTCACTTGGATGACATTTGAAAGTATCCCAAAGCAATGATGGAGCTCTTCCATTCTTCATATTCTCTTCATATCAATAAATGTATGTCTCCCAAAATATTCACAACCCTACAACTAATAGAAGGGAAATGCTGGAAAGAACACAAATGTCAAGCAAAAGGAGAAGTGATTAAAAAAGAAATTCACATATAATACAAATCAGTGGTAAACAGCAGTGAAACTGAATGAACTAGGCTACAGTATATGTGTACAAATGAAGTCTTTTAAGGAATTGTTTGAGTCAGAAGGCCAGCTGCAGAATAATACAGACAATATATTGACATATGCACACGTTTTGTGAAATTTTATAAAATCTATATTGCTAAAACACACACAGTTTGCTACTGAAATTTTGTAAATGATTGGAAATGGCACAAAGACCAAACATGATTGGATCCACTTGATTTGATTAGAGTGTCCAATTACAGGGGGTTTGATCACCATAAATGCCTTTATTGGAAGGAAACATACCTCACATACCCCTCCTCCCTGAGCCTAGAAACTGCATTGCTTCCAGCAGAGTTTGCCCAGCAGCCACCAACCTGAGATCTGCTGGTAGACAGCACTCTCACAGGTGAACTTCTGATTGGTTTCCACTTTGGACCTCAGTTTATCCCTCAGAGAAATAGTATGGTGGGAAAAATGTGTAGCAGTGTAGCTTTAGGTGTTGGATTAAGGAGTCTTTAATTTATAGTAACATTTTTGGACATTGATGCATAAATTATGTGATTCTAAATGCTAAGTAATATATGAAGGTTCAAATTTCCAAGGAAATTTGGGTGGGAATATAAATGAGCAGTGATGGAAGACTGGATTGTGCCAATGTCATGTAAAGAGTAAATAATTGATTTATTCATTCTCAGTTCAAATATATTCATATCACATTTATTAGAAACCAGTGAAAAATAGGGTGCTAAGGGAAAGAAGTAATTATAACATTCTATAACTCCTACTGTAGAATTCCCAATCTAATGGCAGAGAAAAGAATTTCTCAATGTTAATTGGTTATTGGTAAATGCCTTCTCTCATGCCAAATGTACCATTTGAATTTTGAAGAGAAAAGCATAATCTAGGTTTTAACTATGGTTGCAACAAGATTATAAATAGCTTCTCAGAGTCACCTATTCCTTGTACCTCTGGATAAATGTTGACTTTCTTTTTCCTAATACTCTCTATTGAAATAGAGTTTCACAGAGTCTGCCAAAGCAGGTGCTCAAAGATGCTAAACTAAATTCACTGTAATTTGTATATCTTGATTAACCTGGCATCCTATTCAAAGGGAAAACAATCAGAGGAGGGTCAAGGTCTCAGAAAGGGCCATCAGTTTGTGAGAGTAGAACAGGGGTGGGATTAACACCTCATTCCATTGGGAAAGAAGTTACATGAGGGACTTTTTCTGTATCTACATGAAATATTTTTTCTTTTCTTTTGCTTTGGGAAATCCAACAGTTAATATCTGAGGACATTGGACATGAAGCCACGTGGAGATTAGGCAGATACTAGTTCTGTGGGGGTATTACTTTTAACTTCAGTTCCACAGACTTCATAAGCCTAGACCATGAAAACATGACAGAAGTGAACATTGGGGAAGGGGATTTCCCAACCAGAGGTGGAGGATGCCAATGTAAGTGTAGGCTTGGCTCTCTCAGAAACCAGGGGGATTCATGGACCACAGAAAGTGGGTTTGAAAATGGAAAGATCTCTGTCTGTAACCCATGATTCTCTGCCCATCCAAGACTGTGCTGGTTTATGATGCACCAGGCAGACATGATGATTCAGAGCCTCTGAGGGGCAACTTCATTCCCTATTGTCCTGTCCACCATGTGATTGTCCCATAATGAAGATGCCCATGAATTTGATTTAACTTCCTAATGGCCCAACCCTCTGCCCTGTTTCTTTAGCAATGCCACACTTGTTTTTCTCCCAAGCTTAACATTGCCCTATTTAGAAACCAGCCCATCAAGGTAAACAGCTGCAGTCAGTAGCTGACCACAAAATTAACCACATAATGTGATTTTCCCATTCCTACTGCAGACTCAGTTTAGTAGTAGAGTAAGCTTCACTGAAATTTAGTTCATTGTAATAGTAATTAGCATGCATCTGAGTGGGATATAGATGGCATTTTATCTACATGCGTGATGCATAATCAAGCATGTAGCTTTCCCTGTTAAACATGTAATTCAATAGAGCATGCACAAGGTGAAGTCCCTCCCATCTGTCAGTTTCCATAACTCAACCCCTAACACTTCTTCTACACAAGCCAATATAATGCCACTCTACTTTTTGTTGGGGAGGCAGATCTGAGACATCCAATCTTCTGTCTTCCACCAATTTAATAAAGTTCTTTCCATGAGTGACCAAACTCAGTGTGGTAGTAAATACTCTGGGCATGCCATGGACCCAGAGGATCTGTGAGGGGGTCCCCTAAAGTTTAACAACCTAGTTAGGACCCTGTGACCTCTGAGACGATAGATGCCTGGTGGACACATTGGATCCCAAGGTGTGGCATCTCTGAGCTCAGCTCTGTGTCTGCAGGAGCATCTTGTTTACAAAAGCTGGTATCAAGATTCCTCTGCCTCTGGCATTGAAGATTCTGAAAGCATCCAGTCAGGAAGGAAACAGGCAGCACACAAGATCCCTGAAGATTCAGTGGATAATGATTTTCTAATCAAAATTATTAGTTGTTCTCAAAAGTGAAGGTTTAAATCTCCCAATGAAGCTGTTGGTGCCTAGACTGCTCCTAGTCCTTTGTTTTGGCTTAGGTTTGGTGCCAGGTGGACCTAAGATTGTAGGTTAGAGTTCTACACTAGAATCTATCTCCTAGGTGTACAAGACCTGCCACTGTTAACCTGATTGACTACTAAAATTCTGATAAATAAACTGAAAATGTAACTCACCCAAGTAATGACAGGGAGTCACAATGGGCAATAAACAGAGCTCTAGAATGAAAGAGTAATGTGATCCTCTATATTGCATCTTAAAACATCGGGAAAAATTTGATTATGAACACCCATGACTAAAAAGAGAACATTTCTGAGGAAAAGTGCATGAACAGAATATAAATTAGAGCATGGGCAGGAATAGCCAC